>APFE031608373.1:0-109556 GCA_000404065.3 Pinus taeda
GATTTTACATCCATTTGTTACACTTTGAATTTTCGAAAACTAGAAAGAGCAAGAAACATTCTTATGGCTTCAAGTTTGGCAATAGGTGCAAAAGTTCCTTCAAAATATATACCTTCTTGTTGAGCATACCCTTTACAAACAATTATGGCCTTGTTTCTAATGACATCTCCATTTTCATTCAACTTTTTCTTGAATATCCATTTAGTTCCTATAACATTTTTATCATGAGGTCTAGGAACTAATTCCCAAGTGTAATTTTTTCAATTTTCTCAAGTTCTTCATTCATGGCCTTGACCCAACATTCATCTTTGCATGCTTCATTTACATTTTGAGGTTCGGTGGAGGATAGTAATGCTAGATAGCTTGAGGTTTTTGTAATAGTTCTTCTTGTCTGTACACCTGTCTCTTTTTCCCCTAAAATTTGAGTTTCTGGATGATTTTTCTAAACATACCTGGACGGAGTCTTTTCTTCTACCGTTATCTCTTCTTCTGGTGCTTCATTGGTTTCTTCTTCAGAATCATTGTGATTTGATGTGGGAAAATAATCTCCATCTTCTTCATTGTCATAATCTTCGGTTTTTATCTGTTTTGGATTTTTGCATGCTTCATCAACTACAACATCAATACTTTCAACAATTTTCCCAAGTCTTTTATTATAACATTTATATCCTTTACTTTGGGAAGAGTAACCAAGAAGAATACCTTCATCTGCTCTGGGCTCAAACTTACCAATTTTTTCACCAGTCCTTTTGATATAACATTTGCTTCCAAAAACTTTAAAGTATTTTATCCTAGGAGTCTTACCATATGAAAGTTCATGTGGAGTTTGAGTGCTGTTTACCTGAACATTTGCTTGGTTGAGAATAATTACGGTGATGAATGCAGCTTCACCCTAGAAGGTTGCAGGAGTTCCAGATTCATCTAGCATAGCTCAAGCCATTTGTTGAATAGTTCTGTTCATTCTTTCTACCATTCCATTTTTCTAAGGAGTCCTTGCGGTGGAGAACTACATTTTTATTCCATGTTGTGCACAAAAGTCAAAGAATTCATCCGAGGTAAATTCCCCTCCTCGATCAGATCAGAGGCATTTGATTTTGCGATCTGATTCATTTTCAACCAAAGCTTTGAAGGCTTTGAACTTTTCAAATGCTTCATCTTTATGCTTTAGAAGACCCATCCAACACATTCTGGAAAAATCATTAATGAACAAAATAAATATTCTTCTCCACGAGGTGACTTTTTCCTTGATGGTCCACATAAATCAGTATGAACAAGTTCAAAAGGCTTACTGGCTGACCCTTCTTTTTCAATGAAGTGATATCTGGTTTGCTTACCGAATTGACATGGTTTGCATATTGTATTTTTAGGAATGCTAAAATCTAGAAGATCAGGAACAACCTGGAATCTACATGCTTTTATTATTTGATAAAAGCTTAGATGTCCCAATCTTCTATGCCATAGCCAATTTTAATCATTTTTTTCTTAGATAACACTATTGTTGTCCTCCCTTGAGTATGTATAAGTTGTTTGGAGTTCTTGTACCTTTGATCACGGTTTCTCCTGTATCAAGCTTGCGAACAACACATCCATTTGATCGAAATACCACTTCATTTCCTTGATGACACATTTGACTAACACTCAACAAGTTATGCTTTAGACCGTCTACATACATAACATTCCCAACTTTAACCCTTTCTTTCAAGAAAACAAAGCCTTTACCTTTTATGGGAGCAGGAGTGTTGTTTCCAAATGAGACATTCTTTTCCTTTTCTAAGGCATTATATGAGTGAAGTTTTTCTTTATCACCTGTCATGTGTTTTGAGCATCCACTGTCGATGTACCACTCATTTTCTTGTCCTTCTGCATACAAGGCTATACCACATCTTTCTGTTTGAGGTTCTTTCATTCTCCATATTTTGGGATTTAATGGACTTTGCTTTTTGAGATGTTTGCCAAAATTTTCTCCTGCATTCAGATTCTTCATGGCCAAAGTTGTTACAAATTGAGCATTCTATTTCATTTTCAAGAAGAGAAAAGTTATTATAGGAAATTTTCTTGATCCCTGTCACATTCCTTCGATTTCGTGCTTCTCTAGTCATGATGGTTTTGTAAGCAACACATTGAGTAGCTTTGTGTCCAAAATTATGACATGAGAAACATTGACCATTAAAGAAGTTCCTACGATTATCCAATCTATTGACCTAGTGATTGTAGTTTCTATTGATATTCATCTTTGAAGCAAATTGAGTATGATTTACTCAAGGTTGGTTGTGGCTTTTGTTCATCCTTGAAGCAAATTGAGCCTGATTTACCTGGTGGTCTGCTTTATGCGTTTGCTAACGATTGTCATACTATTCACTATTCTTTGCTGCATCAAGATAGCTTTTAGTGGAGGTTGACGGCTTCTGTGATTAAGATGCTTCTTCAGTATATCCAAGACCTGTCTTTATCAGAGGAGAATGCTGCACTTTGATAATTTCATTTAAGGTTTCTGATCCTTTAGCAAATCTAATATTGAGAGATTTTGTTTTCTTAAGATCCTTTCTTAGACCCACAATTTCACATTCTAGTTGTTCATTGTGTTTCTCTCTTTCAGCAAGTTGGTATGTCAACATATCTATAATCATATTCTTTTCTTCTAAACAGATTTTTGAGTTTAGAGATTTCTTCATGAAGGTCATCTTCTTCTAAAGCATCCCAAAAATTATCATCATCATAAGCCATTAGAAGTCTATAGTCATTACTATTTTCATCTTCATCACTATTTGATAAACCATCGTTATCTTCATGAGTATAGTAACTCTTTTTACTTACACTTTTTCTATTCCATTTTGTAGATTCCTTCCCTTTATCATATCTATCTTTATGAGGACATTTGGCAGCATAATGACCGACTCTACCACAAGCAAAACATTTGAAGGGTAGTTTACCTCGAAATCTTTCGAAACCCCGTTGAAGCTTCTTAACAAAGTTTACTTCATCTTCTTCTTCTAAAATATGTCCTGATTCATTGAGTTATTCCTTTCCTTTTGATGAAGCTTTAAATGCAGCTTCTCTCATATCTGAAGGGCTTCCTTTTCGCATCTCAAAGGCAGTTAAGATTCCGTGAAGTTGTGTCATAGTGATAATATGTAGATCCTGTTTTTCTTCTATGGTAGATACTTTTGATTCAAATTTAGTAGATAAGGATCTTAAAACTTTCTCAACTAAGGTAACTTCCTTTATCTCTTCACCCAAATTATTCACACAATTAACAACCTCATCTATACATAAGAAGTAACTAGCTATACTTTCATCATTTTGCATCTTAAGAGTTTCATATTGAATTATGAGAGTTTGGAGTTTAGCATGTTTTACCTGAGAGTCTCCTTCGTAGCTTAGAATGATTTTGTCCCATATTTCTTTGGTTGATTTGATCTGCATAACTTTGAAAAACTCTGATTGTGATAGAATTCCCAATAATGTATTGACAGCCCTGGCATTGGTTTCATATGTTTTTTTACCTGCTGTATCTGTAGGAATTGCTGATGGAAATGTATATCCTCCTTCCACAATTTCCCAGGCATCCGTTCCAAGTGGTTGTAGACAGGCTGTGGTTCTTATCTTCCAATAAACAAAGTTGCTCTCATCAAATATTGGTGGTCTGATGGATCCCACGCTTTCTTGATTACTCATGATAATGGATCTCCCTTCAAGTGATCAATCTTCTTCTGAAAGACTTGCTCTGATACCAATTGTTGGAAATAATACTGAGATTGGGGGTGAATCAGTATTATCAAATCAATAGTTTAATTTCTCAAAAAAATTTGTATGTGCTACTTCAGCTAAGTGAACTAGCATGTATACGCTATTGTATTTAAAGCAACCCGTGTATATGTAGAGAACTTTTGATTTACCCAATTTATCATGCATTGAACTTTAACCAGTATATCAAAGATTTATTAGAAAATGCAATAAAAGTAGAATAAAGCATCACACATAAGCAACACACATGAACACCAAGATATAAGGTGGAAACCCAATGTGGGTGAAAACCACCTGCTGCTATCGTCTCTGTCTTTTTTTAATAATAAGAAAATCTGTTTACAATCACTTGTGTAGACTTATACCAGTACGCAGGCTTCTACTTGCAGAAGGTTACAACCTTCTCTCATTCTCCAGCTTCTACTTGAAGGGAGCTACAACCCCATAACTCTTGTACTAGCTGATATGTTTACTAGTACATAGGGAGTGACCTACAGAAGGCTACGACCTTCTTTCTTCCTCTAAGGACCATGTTTCATAAATTTTTAGATTGGATCCATCAACAACATCATAACTGCAATTCAATCATCAAATACATCTACATCAACCAGTCTCTGAGACTCAATCATCACTTTCTGAATCAACCACAACCAAATCGGACAATCATTTTGACAACCCATTGTTAAATCACAATCAATCTGATCATTCAAAATACTATCACCAAAATACAATAACCAGAACCCAAACCAGAACCCAGAACTCTGCAATAGCAAACATAAACAACTGAAACATACTTTATAAGGTATACTCTACTTCCATATGTCGAACCTGCGTGTATACATGCTTTTCTCAAAGCCAACCAACGTATACATTTGCAAATATTAATTCATAATTCTGCAGCTATTCCAGACTTCAGTTATACCCAGATCATAATATTTACAGAATAACACATGTGTCAGTATTCACATCTAGACTATACATGATCAAACCACATAATGATAATTCATTTCAAGCCTTAAGATCCCGATCCATCATTAGATCTTATCCTTCATCAACCGCTAAGGTTCATCCTTGGTTCAGATCAAGCACAACACCATAAGTCAATAACTTGCATACTAGATCTCACACTTCATTAGATATTCGATACTTCCACACCTTGGCTTAATGATCTTCTCCTCATTTTATAGTTTTAGTCCTTTCTCAATATTATGGACCAAAACGACTTAGGACCAATACCTTGGACCAAATACCTAGGGTCAATACCTTGGACCAATACCATGGCTCAAAATATCATGGACCAAATACCTCAGACCAAAAACTTAGTTTTCCAAGGTATACATGCTTTTCCTTATGTGAAAGTGCATGTGTATGTATACGCTACTTGTGGTCAGTGAACCTGCGTGTATATGCAGCTTGATCAAGTTGAACCTATGTATACCTCTCTTTCTTCATTCTATGTAGTCTGATCTATAATTCTTTGTTGTTAACATGCTATACTGTGATCATTCATCTGAGTGAGTTGCCATCAAGGACAACACCTGTATCATAATGCCAACATCACAGGTTAGTAGGGAATCACAAGACCCACTGGCATCGAATTTTATATCCTGTGTTGTGGGCATACTGAACTTCAGTAAAAATAGCTACAAACTTTACACCTTTTCAACTAGCTTATGGCTTGGAAGCAGTTTTACCTATCGAGTGTCAGATTCCTTCCTTACAAATTGTTGTTGAACTCTTGCCCAACACCACTACCGAAGAAGAGCGCCTTCTATACCTCAATCAATTGGATGAAACCTGTCGTGACGCTGAATTGGCACTCGAAGCCCACAAGCGCTGGGTCAAAGGGTAATACGACAAAAAGGTCAAGCCTCATCCTTACCAAAATGGAGATCTTGTTTTACTCTATGATAAAAAACATGACCTCTTGGGGGCAAGAACACTTCAAACTTTATGGTGCGGTCCATATGTTGTCACGAAGGCCCTCTCAAAAGGAGTATATGAACTTCAGAATTGGGAAGGCATCCTACTCGCTGAGCCCTGAAATGGGCTCTATCTGAAAAAGTTTTATGCCTAGTAGTGCACTAGGCATGTGCTTTGTAATTTTATGTATTTATAAGTTTTGCTTCTTTTTGATGTGACTGGATATTTTTTGGTATTTTTTGAAGTAGTTGTCTCACACATATTTCTCGTTGTGTAGATGTCTTTGTTACCCTTAGAATACGTAGGATACGTGAATGGTGCCATTCGTCACACACGATCAGCTGCTTGGGTCATTTACACACTTGAGTCATAACTGCTTTGTTCCGGGGGAGTCTTTCTTGGTACTGCCACCAACAATATTGCTAAGTATATGTCTGTAATTTCACTTCTCACTGAAGCATCATCTCGGGACATCTCTAATATGGTGGTCAGGTTAGACTCTTAACTTGTCGTTATGCAATTGACAAATCATTATAACATTCATAATCCAATCTTGTTACATCATTATTTAAGGGTACGACTCTTGGAACGTCAATTTGAGTTTATTAAATATGAACACATTCCTCGAGAATTTAATATAGTTGTTGATTCATTGGCAAACTATGTGTTAGATTGGCATCTGTATCATTTATCATAGATACATGTATGAAAGTAAATATTTACACAGTTAAAAATTTACAAAAAACACTTTAAAAACATTTACATCATAAAATACCAATATATATAATATATATATATATATATATATATATATCGAATCTAGTCCTTTACATCAAAAAATTTCCCAAAACTTGGGTGTTTTTAAGTACAAAATGGTTACTAAGCCTAGCTATAAACACCTGCTAGCTATACCATGCGCCTGCTATCAGAGCCTACTACTCATGAAAAGATAATACAACTCTAGCTATCCTCCGAAGAGGAACCAGAAATCGCTCATGCACGCCAACCATGTATTGCTGCATGTGAGCGAAAATATCCCTCATTAGAAGGGGGAGAACACCCATACTCAGACCTTCAAGGTTCCTCAAAACCTTGCAAAGACTTTGAGCATCACCCCCACCTTCAGGTAGTTGGCCACCTCGCCTCGCTTGGTGAGGTTCACCTGCAGGTTGCACTGGTGCCACATCTATGTCAAGGAAAAAGCTTCATGTCGGTACTTGTTCACCTATAAAATCACAAAAACATTACACAAAGATTCAAAAGCTTAAAAATACTTCAAGTACTCTCAATAAACCTTCTTACCTTGAGGCCCCTAGTTTTTACCAGGCGGAAAGATCAAGTTAGGATCACTTGTGAAGTCCATGCCCTCGTAGGAATAATCATCTATCATCACGATCTGACCACTGAGTGATTCGAAGAAATCCTCTTTGAAAAACTACCTGATGGATCCCCTCCAGTGCGAGGATCGAGAGATGCCCATCGCCTCTGCTTGGGATCTCTCGAATCAAGTGGACGTAAACTCATCTATGGTCACATAACTGACACCCTCTCAAGTATAAAGGATACAATGAGATTACCATACCCAAAACTCTGCTGGGTCTGGGTCTTACACACAATCAACTCCTCCTTCAGCTGGCGAAGCATCGCCTCACACTAGTTGAAGATCTGCGGTTGGACACAATCGATGACAAGCAATAGTTGGGCCTTTGTCGTGACATGGGGACTTTTAGACCTCGCTAAGCATATAATCATCCATAATGTAGCCCTCATAGACATGGATCTGATCCACTCTATAGGGACCTTGTTGCTCACAAGTCCGCCCTCAGGAATACAATAAGCTCGGACCAGATCTAAAGTGGATCAGGGATCGGGCCTACCACTGGTTAAGTTTTCTCGTGCTCCTCTGCACGAAAAACCTGTCAGAAAATAGATGTCATCTCGATCTATTGCAAGCTCATGGTCCCTGATCCTGAACACCCCTTGGTGTTCATCCCAACGCTGAATGATCCAGCTCAAAAGTTCCTTCTTACCTTTCATCAGGTCCAGTTGTGCATATTTCATTAAACCACATTAGCGCAATGCAAGTATACAAGCTATATCATTTCGCATAAGTAATTCTTGTCGATCATGGGCCCGTTCTCTCCATAAACTAGCCATGATTGATCAAAACCTGCACAAATCATCCCAAAAATTAGTGCAAATGGGGAAAAAATTCTTGGGAAATCACTCGTTGGGGTTTTAGAATGCGCCCTCATGCACTAACACGCCCCTTTATGGAAAACAGGGAGGATTAGTGCCCTCGTCTAGGTCGTAAAGGGCATTTAACGCTCCCTATAGACCTAGAAGGGGGCGTTAGTCACAGTTAATGAACTAAGGCTTCCCAAATCTGTAAAAATCCACCCCCAATGCAACTAAAAAAGGTTAAATAATGTAGGATAAAGGTTTTTGCATCTACATGGGACAAACAACAAGTTGAATGGTCGCTTGGATTGCCTGCAATGGTCCATGGAAGCTCTGCTTGTCTTTAGCTCCAAAACACTCTCACAACACTAAAATGATGCAAATGGTGAAAGTGGAGGCTCAAAAACTCCCTTATAGTCACTTTGGAGGCATGAATTTTCTTAATTAAAGTCATTAAAGTAGAAGTAGTTCATTTCCTATGATATTTATCAGGCGCCATGTCCACATATTGTCAAAAATTACTCATGTTTTGATGAAATGACTTTCAGGGCTGAATTGCAGAAATGACCATGTTCGATTCTCAATGAGCGCTTTCTTTTATGGGATCTTTTATCACTTTTGAATTGAAAAATCCCCAATTTTTCATCATCGGGCTCGTTAAACTCCTACAATGACGATATGAGCGCTTTCTTTTTTGGGACTCTTTCTTGCTCTTAAAATGAAAAATCCCTGAGTTTTTCCCTTCTTCGGGCTCGTTGAATATGCGAAGAAGGAATGAACAATTATTTTACCTCTTTTTCCTCACTCATTAAATTGAAAAAGATACCTTGAGTTTTCTTCATTTGACTTGTTAAAATTTGATGAAGATCTATTGAGTTTGTTGTCGCGTGACTCATTAAAAATTCACGACGAATATTGAGTTTAGTCCGTCTCCTCGTACTCGTAACAAAATGAGGCAAACATCTATTGAGCGTAGGTTTATCTCTTTATCCAGATCAGTAGATTAACTTATGAAAAATGAACCTTTTCGGGTATAATATTAAACCTTTGTCGCACCCAGTTAAAAACTATGACAAAGGGACCACCCTAGAGTCGCTCTTTATGATCTTTTCAGACTCTCGAAATATGAAAAGACCACACCACTGTGTTTACCCGCTTGGACTCATTAAACTAATTAGATGAGGAATAGAGTTGCTCTTTATGATTTTTTTAGACTCTTAAAATATGAAAATACCAATGAGTTTACCCATCTGGACTCACTAAATTAATCAGATGGGGAAAGTGGACAATATAATTTCTTTGTGTCAGTATTTTGAAAATATTTTTTAGCAATAGTCACTCCCTTGAACATGGCACTACCTCAGCAAAAACTTCCTTGTGATGACGTCTCAATATGAACCTTACCATCCTATGAGTTTAGCCTATATACCCTGATGTTCTTGCATCTCTGTATCTTAACAATCTTTGGTGTTCATTAGTCTAGTGTTGCATGGTTAAAACCTTTGTGTCGTGCCTTCTATTGTTCAAGGGAAAAACTTTATCTTCTATTTCCTCCATCAAACCATCAAGCATATTCTTCCATCATGCCCTATGTCGTTTTAACGCAATGCCCAAACTATTCTTCAAAAAACAATCATTCTTGTCCTATTTCGTGTCGACTGATGTAGGACACATTATTGCCTACCTTTCGACAAGTCTCTTCCTATTGACTTCGACACTCTATCTAGGAAGTAGACCCAGAAACACTTCAGTGCCTTGGAACTTGTAGACATTAGTGGTAGGTTACCTTCTATTTTGGTCAAGGGTTTTCATTATTGGCTCATGGGTAAACGTTTCTACGAGTGTTCAATGACAAAAACATTATTCACACTTTCTATATTGTATTGTGCATCTTGGAGACCATCACCATTATCGGTGGCCATCCTCGTGTCTATTAACAATCTCCATTATTGACTGGTAATCAGACGATTTCGTACATGATCGACCTCAATTCCTTTATTCACATGTATCGAACTATGTTGTTACGGTGAAGCGGAAATCGAGACCTTGGGTAGAGGCTTACATCAATAAACCTTGTTTCCTCTCCCAAGTTGCGTTTATTGTTTTTTGGAGACACCTCATCCGAATGATCTTATTACGACACACGTTCTGCATTATGCTTATCAGCGACCACGATCGTTATATCTCTTTGTTGAGAAATCACTCTGACATAGCTACTGAGCATGGGAATTCCCAACTCAAGACATGATTTTAGTTGTTTTATATATGTGTTGTATCAAGTTTCTCATATTCCCGAAGCTTCGATCCTCTCTCTCTTTTTGCCAAAGAAAACGATAGTTATATATAAAGTATTTTGGCCATCATCTTTGCCTCTGATCTCACTCTTTAGGGGGCATCTGTTACATAGGAAAATCACCTCCTCATCAGCTCAGAGGAGAAGAGCAGGATGACTACAGGACTAACCAAGTTCACAGGCCCATTTGTTAAGCTAACACAGCCTAGGAACTAGCAACTTGCTTTATAAAGCTTCCTAGCAAAGCATAAGGTGCGCTAGTGCCTAGGGTGACTCTTTTTGTTGCCTTGGGAAGGGTGTTAGTCAACCTAAATAAGTTTCCATGGGTCAAAGGAACAAGTTGACCGAGAAATATCCCTAGATTCACTCCTATGTCAACTCACAAAAGCAGGGAAATATCAAAACTCGACCTGTTTGGAGAAATTACTATTCCTAATGGAGTCTACAAATGGGAAAGAGCAAAAAAGCATGGAAACATCTCTGCTTTTGCCCAAAGTAACTCATGAGGGATTTGGCAAGGCTTATCCTCTCATGATATATATGTGAGGCTAGGGCCATTGTGGAAAAGGTCAAAACATTTGAAAGGATTTCCTATTTGACTGTCGAGACTGGTCTCTGACTAAGCCATAGCAAGAGGTTAAGAAGGGAAAGAGAGAGAGGAGTTGGAGGAGTAAGGGAAGGCTAATACAACCAATGGTTGTAATCACCCTTTTCTACATTAATATAGAACTGTAATTGTGTTGTCGTAATCTGTTTACATATTTATGCAATGTCATTATTATGAGTGGCTTAGATACATGTAATTAGATATCTTTATATGTTGGTGCATTGATTGTCAAAGTTATATGTTGTGATATTACACCTTGTCTAATCTATGTGCAAGTTTTGACTTGGAGCTAGCTGATGGGTCTTCCACTCCACTACTTCGCACTCTCCAACAACACCACAACAAGACTTGAGGTAATAAGTCCTTCTTCCTGGTTTTATTCTCATTTGTTTAACATAGATATGCATGCATCTCTATGCTGATTGTAGATAATCTGAAATTCTGCCAAGGATCCCAAGAAGCTCCTTGAGGGTTTCTACATCACCAAACACCTATGCATTAATCTCTATAGAAAATTTTCACCTTCACCTTTGGATATTACATATGGGAAAAAAGGAGGAGTGAAGGAATATATTACATGAGATGCTTTGAGGGTTGAAAAATTTATAGAGAAGATTAGGCAGATCCATCTACATGTATAGGAAACACTGCAGAAGTCACATGAGAAGTATAAGGCAAGGCATGATCAACACAAAATAGAGAAATCATTCAAGGTGGGAGATAGAGGAGAGGCTGTAGGGGCATGGTAAGAAAATCAAGGCTCTAAGGTATGGTCCCTTTGAGATACTGGAAAAGGTGGGTGATAATGCCTATCGACTCAATTTACCACCATATATGCACATTTACTCACTTGTGAATGTAGAGAATTTGAAACTCTATGAGCCTTCCATGCTAGATCAGGAGAGGAACATGTCCTACCCTCTGTGGAAGATTTGACACCAGATGCTCAGGCTAAGTTAACAAAAGATACACTTTTGTAGAAGAGGCCTAGAACTACAAGGCAAGGGCAGCATGACCTTTGGCAAAGCTAAATTGTTGAAGGGACAACTTACATACAAAGCTAAGTGGTGCACCAAAGAGAAGGTGGAGGAAAAATTTCCTCACCTCATTTAGTAAAAGATTTTGGGGACCAAAAGCCTCCTAAAATGGGGAGGTGTGATCCGAATTGGATCATTATATTTTTTGTCATCCATCTCAATGCATTTGGAGTGGATGTGGATGGTTTCTCCAGAAATGGTTTGCGAGAGAGAATATCTTGTGTCTTATGTGTGTGAGAGCTTATTTTATCATTCTCTACTTTTCTGCATAATTTCCATTTGCATGCATGTACTAATTATAGTAAAATCTACACATCTAGAAATTAAATAAAATTGTAATAGTGTAGAATCCTAGATTTTTAATATAATATTATCATATATGTAGTGATGAATTGTATAGTGGAATATCCATGACAATTTATAGATAAACTAAGTATGTTGTAACAATAATATGAAATTTGTGGAAAATGGTGTTTGGTAAATAGATGTAAATTCATTTATTAAGGAATGTTGTATGCAAAAGTAATCCTTAAAATATGTACTTGTAGTAATGTGAGATTTATGGTTTTTTGAATTAAAATGTACAAGTTGGTTGGAGCCCAAGGATCTTCATGTTTTTGTTAGTATGACTAGTCATCACTAGGCTAATAATGAGATTGAACAATTGTGTAGTATCCATGAATGGAAGTAAGAATATTAGGAGCTTTCCTTGATTGGATACCTTGGAAAGGGTATTTAAGGCATTCTTTGTGATGTTTCTAAGGGATAGGTTCAAGATATTTTGGTGACCCTATTTCCTCAAGTGATAAACCATATTAATGGTTTTTTTGTTCATAAGTTTTGGAGTTTGAAATTGAAGTTAGTAGCCTAAAGGAGTGAGAAGGATATCATCTCAATTTGGGTCAAGTCACAGAGTTAACATTTGGCCATCCTTTATTCCTTATTATGAGGATGCCTATTTAAGTGCAGAGTTTGAAAGCTTATAAAGGTTTAAGATGATTTTTTTTTCTTGGAATTTTTCTATGTAGATTAATTCCTTGTTGCAGTCTTTTTCAGTCCTTGAGACATGTATAAAAGTGTATCCAAAGTTTTTGGATTTTAGGGATGACCCTTTGAATTTCAAGGTTGCATAGTGGAAGCTCGAAAATTGGGATTGGAGGCTTAGCCCTAGCCCCTAGTCACATAGACTAGATCGAGAGGACTTGAACTAGGGTCACCTAGAAAAGAGCTCAAGTATATAAGTCCTTGAGGGATGAGGGATGAGTGCCCCTTTTAGAAGTGGACTACCACACTTGAGAAACTTAAACATGTTGCACTAGGGTATTTTAGCTTGCTAATCAATATGGATTGGTTGGCATTGGATAAGGGAAAGTTGGATTGTTTTAACAAAATTTTAGAATGTGAAGATGATGAGGGAAACAAAGTTTGCAAGACAAGCAAAAATCAATGTCAATAAGACAAATATCAACATTGTAGTTCAATAAATACTATAAAAAAATCTACCAGTTGTTTTCAGTTCATGTTCTAAATTATGTTGAGGAAAACAAAATAAAAATTGAGGATCATTGTAACAGCCCCATGATAAAAATTAATGTAACAAAGGTAATAAAGGAAAAATAAGACCAATGTCACGGGACACATATTCCAAGCTTAATATTGGGCAAAGCACTATAGCAGACATCATTTTCGATTTATTAATGGTTATGTAAATTGGAAAGGTATTGGCAAAGCCAAAGAGGCATTACTTGTCTTTTAATTATGAAAATAAAGGGAAATAGGAGAAAAGGAAGGTGAAGAGACACAAATTTGCATGAGAGGGAAATTGAAGGAAAATGAAGAAAATAGAGACATTAATAATAAAAAGGCTTTAGAAAACCATTTCACAACTTTTTTCAATTGAATCTTTGTCAGTTTTGTTTTAGAGTTAGTGAGAAAGAGAGAAAGAACACAAAGAGGAGAAAGAAAAAAAGTAATAAAAGTAGGGAAAAAGACAAGCAAGAACAAGCAAGGAAAGCAAAAGAAGCAAGGAGAAGGTTGGATCATAACTTCAGCAGGAATATTTTGCAGCTAACAGGTTGCATGTGTGATTTCCTCGCTGATGTGTGAATGCATGGTACATGCATTCATTTATTTGGTTCATTTGTTGTCATGGGCATAAGTTTTTGCAGGATTTGACACTGGTTTCAACCTTTCTTTGCCATTTCCTAGATAGCCATGGTGTGATGGGATTCATGTATTGGTTGAGATTTGGATTGTCGAAAGGTTTTGGAACTGGGTGAGGTGGTCTCAGGAAAATTCGCAAGGGTTGTGGGTGGAGATGGTTTTCTCCGAGAAGCCCTTTACAGGTGGGTGGAGACAAACAAATTCCTCAAGGTATGGTGAAGGAATTTAGAGGCATCCAAGCTTGGTTTGATTTTGTGCTCTCTTGACTAGTTTTGGCATGATCACGGTAGTTTTAGGGTGGAGATGGTTTAACCTATGTATTTCATTAGTTGTTTATGTATTGGTTTATTGTAGGAGATACCACATTGATGTTTGGAATATGGCACAGGGGTGATTGGCTGAAAAAAAGATTTGGTTCAACTCAATCTATGGTCGGGTGGTATGTGGAACTCCCTGACTTGGTTGGATTTTGCATATGTTAATAAGATATATTTCCTATTGCGATTCATGAGCATTTATACTTGTTAGTATGTGGCTTTTATGGTTGTTTTGTCATGGTTAATGTTCTAATTATATGTTGGTTATAAGTATGGTTCTATAATATGTTCTAGCTATGACTCTTGTTTATGCTTTGATCAGTTACTGAATGGTTGATGAATGCATCAGCTAATAAGTGTGGTTGCTGCTACTTGAGAGGGCATTAGACCTTCTTGGTGATTCACAACTAAAGAACAAATATTTACACATATATGCAATCATGACTTGTAGCTTACATGTTTATGATGTGTTTGACGAAATGTCTAGTATGTTTTGGCCAATCTAGGTCAAGTTTCTGACTCAAGTTTGAATGTTATAATTTTTTTCACATGTCTATTATGATTCAGGAAAGTCTTAGGTAGTTGTAGGTAGTGGTTTGGAGAATGGATTGGAATTGTGGCTCAGATCTCAAGATAGCAGCCTCTAAACTAGGCAAGTTGGGTCACAACTGCATGGAGGTAGTGTTGTGCTTGCGGTTGGAGGCCTATAACCACACCCAAGCTTTGTCATGCATGCGGTTTGGGGTCTAGGTCAATGAAACAAGGTTCCGACTTAGGGATTGACCACCTAGGGTGTTTCATCAACTCCTAGGTGATTTGTAGTCCCTGTAGGATGTTAGCTTGTGGTCAGTAAGTCTCAGTTGTGGGCCCCATTTCCTTAACTGGAACTAGGAGGTCATGTCATGTCATAGTGGCACTTTGATTCACATTTACGTGAAGGGTTTTTAAGAGTGGGTAAATGTGGGGTGGGGTGGCATGTTATAGATTATCAGAGCTTCCAAGTTCAAACACTTGGACCAGATGGGCTAGATGCATGTTATTATGCATGCATTGTCATGGTTATCGTTGATGTGCATGAGGTCATTGTATGCAGTTATTGTTATCATGCATGATATTATATATATATATATATATATATATATATATATATATATATATATATAATATATATCATGCTAATCTAGCTGATTTGTGCAAACGAGATAACCTCCCCTGAATTTCACTAAGGTATTTTAAATTATGCTTATGTGTGGTTATCTGACATGGTATGTTTGTAGGAGATAAATGATCAAAGATGACAATAAGAATGGTGGATTATAATTCACGTGACTCTCCTTATATATTAGATGAGTACTCCCCTGGCATGAAAAACACCTCGAGGAGTCTAAAGGCATAAATCATGAGTTGCAAGGCAGATAATGACAAAACCATTCAGATACAAGAAAGACTTACTAGGGCATAAGAAAAACAAGCATAGGTCAATGCAGTGATCCTTCAAAGTTTGTTATATTTGCAGAGACATGGGAAACCACATATTAGTTATGGATAGGTGGACATAAATAATGGATCATATGGTGGCAAGTCTCATGGTGGATACATGTCAGGCAAGGATGACAACGTTAGATGTGCCAAATGAATGGATATGCCTGACAAGAGAGGTAGTGGTCATGGGTTCTATTCTAGTTCTGGTTCATATATGCATTAGGGTTCTATTTTATGGAGAGTTGAAGAAACTAGAGGATGTATAAGCATGATTTCTTGGGATGAAGAAGTTCTTCGAGTTGCATGACTATTCAAAGAACATGAAGGACATGATAATTATTTTCAATCTCAAATGAAAGGAAAACATTTGGTGGGAAGATGTGAAGCATGCTAGAAGCATAATGACAAAGGAGTTGAGTTGGCACGAGTTCAAAATACTCTTTAGGAAGAAGTACTTGTCATAGCGGTACTATGATGGAAAGGCCAAGGTGGTTTACGAATTGAAGATGGGATCTATGATAGATGAAGAGTACATGACTAAATTCCTGGAGTTGTTGAGTTATGTGCCTTACCTCAAGTATGAGAAGATGAAAGCTCAAAGATTCATTAGTGGACTACCATTAGAATTCAAGCATTGGATTGAGTATGATGAGCCTTAGTCATTAGAGGAAGTCATTGGGAAATTGAAGAACTGTTATGAGTAGTCAAAGCACAAGACTGAGCCTAAGCACGATTGGAAAGGTAATGAAAAGAATAAAGGAAAGTGGCCTCCAAAGCATGAAAGACCTCTGGATGCTGGTGAGAAAGAGAATGTGGCTACTTACAAGAAGTTCAGTACAACTGAGAAGGGACAAGGATCTCGGCCTGGAGAGCAACAAAATAAAGGTAATGGTAGAGAACCGTTGCAGTGTTGGATTTATGGCAAAGATCATTGTAATAAGGATTGTTCATTGTATCAGGGTTGTAGACTTTAGATCTAAAGTGCTCAAGAGGCACATAATGTTGAGGATGTTGGTCATAACATTCCTCGGATCTATGAAACACTTGATAACAAGAAGGAATATCACCAAACACCTATTATTGAGATGAAAGGTAAGCTCTATGATCGAGTTGTTTCCATTTTGATTGATCCTGGATCTAATTATTGTAGAATTGAGGCTTCTGTGATCCATCTAATTTATAATAAGAGCTTCAGCGTAAATCACATATAGAAATATCTAATTATATTTATGTTAATCCCAAACTAGTGGATAAGTAGAGTAAAGAACTACATGCAAAATCTTGGTTGTACTAAGAAAAGAGCTCATCATTGGGTGAGAGCTTGTACATTTGAGATGAATGATATGTCTACATTAGTGCACCTAAATGTGCTTCCTTTGGGTTCGTACAATGTGTTTTGGGTATGTATTGGTTGTAGCTTCACAAGACTAAGGTATATTTCTACGAGAAGATTATTGAGTGCTTGGATGATAATTGAGAGAAGATAATCTTGTAGGGTAAGAAGAAGCCTACATCAATGAGAATGGTTACAACTATGCAGGAAAAACACAGTTGCAGGAAAGGGTGTGTATTGCTTGTAGTTCATATTTCTAGTGACAAAGTGAAGGATGTGGAGGATGTTGAAGTCTAGAAGAGGTATCGAGTTTTGCAACAATTTCAGGATATATTTCCAACATAGATTTCAGGGTTACCACCTCATAGGGAAGTGGAATTTTCTATTGAGTTGGTACCAAGAGCAACACTAGCATCAAAGACACCTTATAGGATGAGCACTCTAGAGTTGGTGGAATTGAAGTTGCAGCTTAAGGAAATGCTTGATAAGGGATACATTAGGCCAAGTGTGTCACCTTGGGGTGCACCAATGTTGTTTGTGAAGAAGAAGGATGGCACTCTTAGGTTGTATATTGATTACATGTAGTTGAATAAGGTGATGATCATGAACACATACCCTTTGCCATAGATTAATGACTTGTTTGATGAGTGGAAGGGAGTAGCAGTGTTCTCAAAGATTGACTTGAGATCGGGATATCATTAGGCACACATCAAAGAAGAGGACATCTAAAATATTGAAGTTTGTTCCATGTATGGGCATTATGAGTTTGTAGTAGTTCTGTGCGGTGTTACTAATTCTCCAACTACTTTCATGTGTTTCATGAATAATGTGTTGTGTCCTTATTTGGACAAGTTTGTGATAATATCATTGATGACATATTGATATACTCTAAGAATAAGGAAGAACATGCAGAACACCTCGCAATAGTGTTAAGATTATAGAGAGAGAATCAGTTGTATGCCAAACTTAGTAAATGCAGTTTATTTCAGAAAAAAGTTCATTACTTGGGACATTTTGTTTCCAAGGAAGGTATCATAGTAGACTTGAAAAATATCAAAGATATCATGGAATGGGTATCTCCTGGGAATGTGGATGAAGTCAGATCATTCATGGGACTAGTAGGTTATTATAGGTGGTTCATCAAGAAATTTTTGCGAACTTCCTATCCTATTACATCCTTGCAACGAAAAGCGAAGAAGTTTGAATGGACCGAGGAGTGTGCAACTAGTTTTGAGCAGTTGAAGTATTTGATTGCAAATTCTTTGGTATTGAAGATTGTAGATCTAGACAAAGAGTTTGTGGTATGTATAGATGATTACAAGAGTGGAATTGGTGGAGTCCTGATGTAGGAAGGAAAGGTGGTATTCTATGAGTCAAGGAAGTTGAATGAGAATGAGTAGAATTATGTTACTAACGATGTTGAGTTGGTAGCTATCATTCATGCATTGAAGATGTGGAGACATTATCTTCTCGGAAAGAGGTTTGTATTGATGAGTGATCATAGTGGGATGAGGTACTTATTTGATTATCCTAATATGAATTCTAGGCAAGCTAGATGGTTGGCTACTCTTAGTGAGTTTGAATTCGAGATGAGGTACATAAAGGGGAAAAAAACAGGCTTAAAATGCTCTTAGTAGAAAGTTGTAGGTGAATCACATTGCAGTAATGAGTTCTTATGGAATGGATTTACAAGATCGAATCTTACAGGCAGGACAACATGATGACAAGTATCAACAATTGAGGCACATGTTACAACAACATGGTGAAGGTGAAATGGATGAGGAGTATCATCTCACAACATATGGCTTGGTTAGATTTAGGAACAAGATTTATGTGTCAGATGATAATGAACTCAAGATTCTTATCTTGAGGAAGTTTCATGTCAAGCTATATTTAGGTCATTCAAGATATCATAAGATATTGACATCAGTTAAGAAATTCTATCATTGGCTCAACTTGAATAAAGATGTGGCTAAGTTTGTTGCGAGATGTTTGGACTCTCAATAAGTAAAAGAAGAGTGTAAGCATCTAGGTGGATTATTGCAATTGATTCCAATTCTAGAATGGAAATGGGAGGTCATTTCCATGGATTTTTATTATAGGTTTGCCTAGGACAAAAGTAGCATGAATCCATCATGGTTATGGATAACAAGTTAAGTAAGGTAGCTCACTTCATTGCAGTTAAGTCTACGAATTTAGCTAGTGAGGTAGCTTAGGTTTTCATCAGGGAGATAGTGAGATTGCATGGTGTTCCTAAGAAGATTGTGTAAAACAGAGATGCCAAGTTCATTTCTAGGTTTTAGAAGGAGTTGTTTGTAGGTTTAGGGACAAAGTTGGTCTTCGATACAACTTATCATCCACAAATAGATGAAAAGATAGAGAGGGTCAGCAAGATTCTTGAGGACATGTTGAGGATGCATGTCATGCATCAAAAACAAAAGCGGGATGAGTATCTTCCACTAGTAGATTTTTCATATAATAATGGGTATCATGAATCCTTGAAGATGAGTCTGTTTGAGGCACTTTATGGGTGGAATTGTAATACTCCCATTAGTTGGAGTGATCCGGTGAATAGGGTGTTGATTGGACCAGATAGATTGGCAGAAATGGAACATGAATTTCAGGTTATTAAGAGGAATTTAAAGGCAACACAAGAAATACATAAGAGTTATGCAAATGAACACAGGGTATTTAAGAATTTTCAGGTTGGGGATCATCTGTACTTGCACATCAAGCCTAAGAGGAGCTCCTTGAGGATTGGATCATGTTCCAAGTTGGCACCTCGGTATTGCGGGCCTTTTGAGATCCTTGAGAGGATTGGACCAGTGGCCTCCAGACTTGCACTGCCTCTGATAGTGAAAGTCCATGATGTTTTTCACATTTCATTGCTCGAGAAGTATGTCCATGACGTTGATAATGTGATTGAATGGTTGGTATTGCAGGTGGAGCCAGAGAGGGAATTCCAGCTAGAACCACAATGCATATTGTAGTGGAAACAAATCATGCTCCAGAACTGAGCAATCAAGCAAGTTAAAGTGTAATGGAAGCACGTTAGGCAAGATGAAGCTACATGGTAAATGGAGGATCATATGCGGGATTTGTATCCTTCATTATTTTCCGATTCAAGCAAATGTGTTTTGGTATATGTATTTATATATGGGTATGGTTGTAGATACCACAATGAGTTGTGTTATAAATCTCCAATAAGCAGTATGATTGTCTTGTTTGTCATGTTTTTCAATAGTTTTTTATTGTAAATATTGCATCAAGCCGGGTTATAAATATCCATAAGAAATATGTTTTTTTTTAGTGGTTTTCTGGTCATAGGTGTAATAGAACATCGAGGACGGTGTTCCCTTAAGGGGGAGGAGTTTGTAACAACCCTGGGTTAAAACTCCATGTAATAAAGGTAATAAAGGAAAAATATGACCAAGGTCACGGGACATGTATTCCAAGATGAATATTGTAAAAGCATTATAGTAGGCATCAATTTCATTTTATTTATGGCTATGGAAATTGATAAAGGAAAAGATGCATTAATTGAGTTTTAACTATGAAAATAAAGGAAAATAAGAGACAAGGAAGGTGAAGAGACACAAATTTGCATGAGAGGGAAATTGAAGGAAAACGAAGAAAATAGAGACATCAATAATAAAATGGAGTCAAAGAACCAGTTCACAACTTTCGTCAGTTGAACCTTTTGTCCGTTTTGTTTTGGAGTTAGTGAGAAAGAGAGAAAGAGCACCAAGAGGAGAAAGCAAGCAAGCAAGCAAAGGAAGCAAGGAGAAGGTTTGATCAACAACTTCAACATGAATATTTTGCAGGTAACAGGCTGCATGTGTGATTTCCTAGCTGATGTATTTGGTTCATTTGCTATCATTGGCATGGGTTTTACTCGGTTTGGCAGTGGTTTCAGCCTTGCCTTTCCATTTCCTAGATAACCATGGTGTGATGGGATTCATGTATTGGTTGAGTTTTGGATTGTTGGAAGGTTTTGGAATAGGGTGAGGTGATCTTAGAAAATTTCCCAAGGTTTGGAGGTGGAGATGTTTTTCTCGGGGAATCCCTCGACAAGTGGGTGGAGACAGGAAAATTCCTCAAGGTATGGTGAAGGAATTATGAGGCATCCAAGATTTGTTTGATTTTTTGATCTCTCGATCGGTTTTGGCGAGATCATGGTAGTTTGAGGGTGGAGGTGGTTTAACCTCTGGATTCCCTTCATTGTTTATGTCTTGATTTATCCCATGAGATCCCACATTCATGCTTGTAATATGGAACGAGGTTGATTGGCTGAAAGAAAGATTTGGTTTAACTCAATCTATGGTTGGGTGGTAAATGGAAGTCCCTAACTTGGTTGGATTTTGCATATGTTAATAAGAGATATTTCCTGCTGTGATTCATGAACATTATACTTATTAGTATGTGGCTTTGATGGTTGTTATGTCATGGTTAATATTTTGATTATATGCTAGTTATAAGCATGATTTTATAATATGTTCTAGCTATGACTCTTGTTTATGCTTTGATACGTTAATGAATGGTTGATGAATGCATGGTATAATAAGTGTGGTTGCAACTACTTGAGAGGGAATTAGACATTCTTGGTGATTCATAGCTAAAGAAAAAATATTTACACTCAGATATGCATTCATGACTTGTAGCTTACATGTTTACCATGTGCTTGATGAAGTATCTAGTATATTGTTTTGGCCAGTCTAGGTCAAATTTCTGACTCAAGTTTAAATGTTTAGCTTTGTTGACATGTCTATTATGGTTATGGAAAGTCTTAGGAAATTCTAGGTAATGATATGCAGGATGGCATAGAATTGTGGCTCAGATCTTAGGACCGAACCCTCTGAAATGGGCAATTTGGGTCACAATTGCATGGAGGTAGTGTCGTGCATGCAGTTGGAGGCGTATAACCATACCCAAGCCTTTTCATGCATGTGATTGGAGGTCTAGGTCAGTGAAACAAAGTTAAAACTCATGGATTAACCACCTAGGGTGTTTCTTCAGCTCTTAGGTGATCTATAGTCCCTGTAGGATGTCAATTTATGGTTAGTAAGTTTTATTTGTATCCCCCACTTCCTTAAATGGAACTAGGAGGCCAGGTCATGTCATAGTGGCAATTTGCTTCAAATTTACCTGAAGGGTTTGTAAAAGCGAGTAAATGTGGGGTGGGCTGGCGTGTGATGCATTTCCAAAGGAAATACCAGGGTTTCCTCCTAATAAAGATACACATTTATTGTTAGAACTAATGCATGGGGCGATGCCTATGCCTAGAGTTCCCTACAAAATTAGCATGTTGGAGTTAGTGGATTTAAAAATGTAGCTGAAAGGAAACGTTAGACACGGGTTACATTATGCCTAGTGTGTCTCTATAAGGAGAACCAAAATTTTTTGTTAAAAAGAAGGACAATACCCTTAGATTGTGCATTGACTATAGATAGCTTAACAAGATGACCATAAAAAATAAATACCGCTTGCCTCGAATCAATGATATTTTTGATTAGCTGAGAAGGTCCATAATGTTTTCAAAGATTTACCTAAGGTTTAGTTACCACCAGTCTGAATAAGGGATGAGGATATTCAGAAGACCGACTTCAAAATTGGATATGATCATTATGAATTTATGGTGGCTACCTTTGGACTTACCAATGCACTAGCCACATTCATGTGTTTAATGAACAACATTCTCAACAAGTATTTAGACAATTTTGTTTTGGTGTTCATAGATGATATTTTGATGTGCTCCAAGAGTTAGGAAGAGCTTGAGGAACACCTCAGCATGGTGTTATAGATGTGAAGGGAGCATAAATTATATACAAAATTCAACAAATGTGTATTCCTTCATAAGTAAGTACATTATTTGGGGGTCGTGACTTTAGAAAAATGGTTGTTGTGGACCCTGGAAAGATTAAAGAAATTATGGACTATCCCACACCCTTAAATGTTATTGAAAAGAGGCCACTTACATGCATGGACAAATATTATAGAATATTCATCCAAGGGTTTTCAAATATTGGACATCCAATTACCTTGTTATAGAAGAAAGGGGTAAATTTCAAATAGAAATCAAAGTGCACAATTTTTTTTGAACAACTGAGGCACCTTCTAACAAATGCCACTATCCTCAAGGTTGCAAATCCAAACAAGTATTTCATTATTTATTTAGATGCCTTAAAGGAAGGAATATGAGGTGTCCTTATGTAAGAATGGAATGCAATCAACTATGAGTCTAGGAAGGCAAATGAACATGAACAGTACTATGTAACCCATGACTTGAAACTTGTAGTGAATATGCATGCCTCAAAGATGCAGAGGCATTACTTGCAAGGGAGAAAATTTGTGTTATTAATAGATCATAGTGGGCTAGGGTATCCATTTGATTAGTCTCATGTAAATGCTACACGATCTTGCTATATGGATCTTAATAATGATTTTAAGTTTGAATTTCGACACATAAATGGTAAGGGAAATTGAGTAGTAGCTTCCCTTTGTAGGAGCATGTCGAAGATACATTTTGCAACAATAAGCATTTGTGAGCTTGATATAAAAGACAAAATTAAAAATTCCTAGTAAGGATATGAGCACTATAACTATGTGAAATGATGTTTAGAGTAAGAGCCCAAGAGGCCAAAGTGCACTGATTATCAACTAACGTAGGACAACCTGTTAATGTACAAGGGTAGGTTGTACATACCTAACTCAACATACTTCAAAAGACTTTTGATGGATGAGTTCCATAATAGACCTTTATAGGTCATTCGGGTTGTTAAAAGATGATAAAAACTACAAAGAAACTATATTATTGGCCCATAATGAACAAAAGAGTTTGTAGATTAGATCACTAGGTGTTAGAAGTACCAACAAGTTAAAGTGAAGCACAAGGATTCCACTGGGTTATTGCATCCCATACCAATTTCAGAATGGAAATGGGAAGATATCCATGGATTTCATTATTCACTCACCTAAATATGCTAGATGACATGATGCAATTATGGTGGTGGTGGACAAGTTAAGCAAGGTAGCTCATTTCACCCATGTAAAATCCACCTATAAGGCAATAGATATTGAAAATATTTTTATGAAGGATTTTTTTAGGCTGCATGGCATGCCTAAGACCATCATATCAAATAATGGCACACCATTTTTTTTTTTTAAATTCTAGAGGAATAAAAAATTGTGTCAGGCTCGTACTCATGTGACATGGGATTGATTCCAAGTGCTACCACTATAACCCCTAGGTGGGTCCACCCTGCTCCCAACCTGTGGCCACAGGTTAGAACACCAAGGTATTTGATCATGGGACCCTGCACTCACAATTATTTTACATTTCATGGGATTTACAAGTGAGCTTCCCCGTGGGGACTGGCAATGATGTTAGATTTGCTTCACATTTATGGAAATATTTGTTTGTAGGTTTTGAGACTTAGTTAGCCTTTAATACTGTTAGTGTCAGTGCTTTCACACTGCCACCAGTGATCAAATTTATCTTTTGTATTTCATATTAGGTGTCCCATTCTGATGAGATGCACTCCATTAGTCATTGATTAGCTGATGGTAGGGTTTCATTTCATTTGTCCCTCATGCTATATACCTGCTGGCCTATTTCACATATTTTTTCTGTGATTCATAGTCATTCTCGTTCACATCATTTATAAAAATCAGTATTAGACTTTAGTTTCACTAGGTCTTAGGGTTTTTCACCATGGTCATTCAAAAGAGTAATAAATGTTAGCAGACACATGAGGGGGTAAATAAAGTTCAACAAATCATAAATTTCCTTTTTGTAAGCTAAATAAAGCTCTTTAACCTCAAAACTTGTTTTGAGGTAAAACATAGCATTTGTATTTTATTGTTTTATTTCCATGTAATTTGATGTAATTTTATGGTTCCTATGTGTAATAAGTATTATTCAGCTGCTCCTGGTCATCTTGTCAATTCCTGCCACTGCAAAAGAAAAACATCAAAGCATCAGTTCATCAAATTTCCAAGGAAAAGATTCAAATTTCAAGTATAAAAACAGAGCATTTGAAAGAGTCATGCAAAACTTTTGAAAAGTGGATTTGAATTAAAAAAAATTTAAAGTGAGAAGGAAATATAAAGCCAAGTCATTTGTGGAAGTCATTTCATTGTGCAAACTTCAAAGAAAGAGAAAAAATCGTGTTTTGAAGGGAGATTGAACAAAAGAAAAAGAAAACACAAAATTTAGTGAAAATCTGCCTGGCACTGCGCATTGGGAGTCTGGCGCTGCGCATCAGAGAGGCGCTGTGCATCAGAGCCAAACTTCCTTCAGAAAAATACAAGGGCGTTGCGCATTAGGGAGGCGTTGTGCATTGGGTTCATGGCACTGCGCATTGACCTTTGAGGCTCCAAAACCACCAAATTTCATCTCTAATCACCCTAATTGCTGCATTTGCCTTCAAAACAAGTAAGTACACTCACTTTTGAGCTTAGATAGGGTTTTCATGCTTGAAATATGTTTTTTTTTGCCTCCTAAGACTCAAAACCTAGTTTGTCTTTCTACCTTATTTTTCACCATTGCAAACTCTTGTTCCTTGTCTCAATATTCCCATTTTCACTTGCCCTAAACCTACCCTTTAATCCTGTCTTACTTCACTCGTATTCCCTTCCACCATTTCCCTATTAAAATTAACTCCATTATCAAACCCTAAACTCCCTCACATCAAACCCTAGCTCCCTTATAAACCCCACTTACCCTCTTATTTCACTCCATCGCTACTTCCCTTTTATAAATCTCTTCATACTCCTCTTTCCCTAACCTAATTATGCACCATTCATCAAACCATCCCAAGAGAAGACAAACATGGAGAGGGGCATTGACTATGATTATGAGTAGGACACTCTTAGTGACAACTCTAGAGAAAAAAATTTGCAGCAGAGGAAGCCTCACAAAGGTGGTAAGATAATCAGGGAGGAGCCCATGAATATGAGTGCACTGCTTGCTTGCCCATTAGCCACCTCATGCTTCAGAGATCAGTCATGTTTTGAGTTTTGTGAGATGATAGAGAGATTTAAGTTCCATCATGCATTAGCAAGGCTATTTGTGACAAATCTGGACAACCATGTAGTGAACCTTGCTGGAGTCACATTTACTCTATCATCTACCATCATTACAGAAGCTACAGACATTCCAAATATAGGTGAGAAATGGAACAAGAGACAACATATTGACAGGAAGTATTATGAGCGTTACATCAAGGCTAAATACCATGGAAGAATCAGTAGAGTGTTTCCTTTTAGATTTTTGTAGAGGAACGATATATAGGTGAGAAATGGAACAAGAGACAACATATTGACAGGCAGTATTATGAGCATTACATCAAGGCTAAATACCATGGAAGAATCAGTAGAGTGTTTCCTTTCAAATTTTTGGAGGAACGATATGCTCCACTCATGAAGCTCATCATTAAGTATTTTACTTGTGAGGGTAGGTTCTCCAGATTATACGCCTACGATATCAGATTGTTGATGCATTTCACTAGGGTGAAAATGATGAGTATTCCTTATTTCATATGCAAGAACATAGAGAGAATGACAGTTATTGCAAAGAGGAAACCATACCCACAGTAGCTCAATAGTATTTACCATTTCTCTTTAATTAATATTGTTGTTTTACGTCAGCTTAATCAGCTGGGAATGCCATGGGAAACCTTAATTTCTCATGAGGTGTTCAAAGGCCCTCAAATATTTTCATCAATGCACCAGGAGGAAGGTGGACCTTTAGGACAGAAAAAGGTTCAAGAAACTGAAACTGTGGTGGTACCTGTGTTTTTGACTTATGAGAGAGGCACTAGGATGCTCTTTGCAGCTGCCAAGCGAGTACTATCTCCACAAGGAGTGGAAGGGGCTTTGCCTTATTCTTCAGCAAAACAGGTACATATTGGGAAACACAACAAGGAAAAAGGTAAAGCCAAAGGAAAAATGCAAGAGGTGGATCCTAATGATGAGCAAGAGAGGGACTTTGACCTAGTTGTTCATGAGGAAGCAAAAGGAGTAGATGTCATTGACTTAGATGCTCAGGATCCAAGAACGGTCAAAGACATGATCATCAAGGAGAAGGAGGTTGACATTCAAGCCTTGTCAGTCAAGTCGGAAAGGGCAAAGTGGATCATCAATTACCTTGAGCAGGAAAACAATCAATTAACTGACAAGAGGTTATCATGGAGTTGAAAATGATTAGAGAAGAGAGGCAAGAGGCAAAGAAGGCAAAGGTCAAGATGACCTCCATTGAGCAAGAAATTGAGAATGACCGAGAAACTTGGTTAGAGAGGATGAAAATTCACCTTGAGAAGTTGCTAGAGAAGGCCAATAAAGAAAAGAAAATACTTCGCCACATGGCCTATCATTATTTGACCCGAAATAGGCTATGCAACATAAGGATTAAGCAACTTAAGGCAATATTAAGGAGGGCCTTAAAAGGAAAAAAGAAGGATGATAAGCTCAAAATTTTGCCTGATGTTACACTAGCCCAAAAAAGTAACCCATGAAGCAGCTTTGAGCCAAAACTGGAAAAATTTTGAAACAATTTTTTCAATTTCAAATTTTTGAATTATGCAACACAGGAAATTCCAGTGGATGCACAGCGCCACCAACGCTGCACATTGGATTGGCACACCCATTTGCAAAATGGCTTGTAGTTCTAGATTCAACATCAAAAGTACATCAATCCCTGAAAGTTGCATCTCATTTGGAGCAAAACCAGGTCTCCTAAAGGGCAAAAAACACTCAAAAAGTGCCCTCTCTGCCACTTTTTGCACCCACAAGAAGTAGTCTTGGGAGAATTCATTTTTTAAGGGGAAGTTGACCTCCAAATCAGGAAATTCAAGATTTTTTAGAAACTAAATAGATAGAGCTTTCCAACAAGCTATCTTGGGCCTGATTTGGTGGAGTGGAAGGCCTCCAAAAGTATGCTTGAAATGGTGCTGCACATTGGGCTGATGGTGCTGCACATTGGGCTGATGGCGCTGCACATTGGGCAGTTTTTGTCAATTTTTCTTAAAACTCAAAATTTCTCCTAGTTTGACTACCAGTTGACTTTTTCCCTTCTCCTTGGTAAATTTGTGATGGTAAATGATGTAAATTTGATGAAAAATGACTTGAGGGGGTAGATACATATTGAAAAGTGGTTTAAAACTGAATGTATCAGTTTCCTTGGTTTTAGAGGCAAGTTGTTCCATTGCCTATTTTCTTGTTCCTAGTTTAGATGTAGTTGAAACAGCTCCTTAACTCTTGGATTCGACCCCTGATGGACAGCTCAGATGGTTTTGATGCCTATATTATGTACTTTCTTAGTCATTTGTAAAGGTTGGACTCTTCTGGAAGTGGTGCACATATTGTATACTTGTCTCAGTAGATTGGCAAGGAATAAAACCAGGTTTTGCAACTATTTTTGTGGGATTCTTGTGATACTGTGTTTGTGTATTGTTTCTTCTTCTGTAATGAGTTATTCCTATGTGTTATATGTTTCAAAACCTTTTTCATTCTTCTAAACTAAATGAATCAAGATAAATAGGCAAAATACATTGATAACAATGCTTTGCCTTGGGAATGCATTTAGTTCTTAATGTTTTCAGCAGTTTGAAGAGGATTCATGGTCTCCACATGCCCTCCTCAGCATGTCAACAGTGTTAAACCAACCATATCACTCGATTACTAGTGCATAAACACTTATCTATCTCGCCCCACAAAACATGTCTGCATCCCTTATTTGATTTCCCAGACCTAAGTTGCCTGCTCCATTTGATCTAGCAACCAACCATCAAAATCAACCAAAAATCCTAGAGCTACTATACCTAACCTAAAATCTATATTCAATTCAGTCATCTCAACTGAGATTGACAAGGAGAGAACCCTCTCTCGACCTGGTAGGGCTAACTACCAGGTTAAGCGTGGTTTGTGGTTATCCTAAGATTGCCTCCCTTCAGCCTGAGGTCGATCTAGGCTCTAACAATCACTACCTATCATCCTCAAAAATTTAGTTAGACAAAAATGGTAAACATAGTGTTCGAGGAGATTTTAGTAATGTATGCAATGCACCAACCCAAGAAATGGGAAGAGTATCTATCCTTGGTAGAAATTTTATATAATAATTGATAGGAAAAGTATTTATAGATGAGACTATTTGAGGCATTATATAGAAAAAAATGTAACATACCAATCAAATGGAGTAATCTAGTAGGCAAGATTATTCTTGGACCAAATATGCTAAAGGAATCAGAACAAGAAGTAATAAAAAGAAGGAAAAACCTGGAGGCAACCCAATATTAATAGAAAATCTATGCTAACCAGAGCAAAACTCATAAATAGTTTGAGGTGGGAGAGCATGTGTAGCTTAGAATTAGGCCAAAGAGAAGTTCACTAAGAATGGGGGTTGTGCCAAGATGGCCTCAAGATATTGTGGTACCTTTAAAATCCTAGAAAGTGTGGGACCAATGGCTTACATACTTGATTTACCTCCTACGATGAAAGCACATTATGTTTTCCATGTTTCATTGCTTATAAAATATGTACATGATGCTAACCATGTAATTGATTGAGTTGTGATTTAGGTGGAGAATCAAGGTGAATTATAGCAAGAACCTTTGTGCATCCTGGCTAGGAAGACAAATTAGCTTTGAAACCGAACCATCATGTAGGTCAAGGTGTGATCAAAGAACTTTGGAGTGAATGAAGAAACTTGGGAGTTGGAAGATGCCATGAAAAAGGCATATCCATTTTATTTTACTATAAATAATCTTAGGCATGAACAACAAAACAATGAGGATGGTATTCCTTTAGGGGGGGGATTGTAACACCCCTTTTTAATCCCTAAATTTTGTAATTTGTAATTAAGATGGATAATGTTGGAATGGTCATCTTGTATATTTTGTTAGAGTTAATTTGTTGTAGATATTCGTTTTTATTTACTATATTTCTAAAGTTGAAGAAGAGAGAAACCAACATAGATCTTGATGCTAGAAGGGGAACTATAAGGGGTATTTGGGAAATTTCCTATCTTACCTTAATATAATGTTTTGATTCCTAATTTTGTAGTTGAACCACCCAACTACTAGTAACTATGAGAAGGAATGGGAATGGTACTAAATTTCTCTAGAGGTATGGCTACATATCCATTCTAGAGATTTTGGATTGACCACATAGTCTAATGAAGGGACCCATATTCTCATGTTGGGCAGAGCGAATGGTGTGGGGGAGTGAATGATATTGTGAGTAGAGTGTATGTGTGCAACAAAAAGCAGTCGAGAATGATAATGTGCATGAGAGAAATAAAAGTGTGTGCCAATGAACCAAAGAAACCCATGAGAAGAGAACTAAACCACATGTGGGCTAAGAGTGTGGCTATGAAAAGGGAGTGACAAAGAACCCACTGAGTCACAACTTAACTATGTGGAGCATGTAATATTACTTAAATTCGTCGAAGAAATTAGTGAGGAAGTCTTTAGCTTGAGTTAGAGGGCTAGGATAAATTTTTGAATAGTTTTCCTTAAGAAAGCATGTAAGGCACTAGGAAAAGTGGAAGCACTAGGGAACTAATAGATTGGTGAAGGGATCCATTTCATGCTATACAAGCCCACGATGTCCATACATTGATCTGCACACAAGCCTAGGCTCAATAATTGAAAGGAAAAATCCCAATTTCTTGTATGTGAAGGAGAGTGGTTATCATGTCCCCTACTGTAAACTAAATCTGATGAATCCCGAGTGAATCTGCTTGGTAAGGTATTGAATCTGGCTTGGGGGTGGTGAGTTGAAAGAAACATACAATGTAGCTATGCTTATGGTTGGGTGGAGAGTAGCTCTCCCTTAGTTTCCATCCATCTCTTGTGAATAAGATAAGTGTGCAAAAATCTTTGTCAATAAAATTAATTTGTTATTTAGTGTTTCATGGTTATTCCTAGTTTGGCTACTGAGTATGTTGTAATCATAAGCTAAAAGTTTTGGTAAATGGTGTTTGGTAAATAGATGTAAGCTCATTTATTAATGAATGTAGCATGTAGAAGCAATCCTTAGAATATGTTACTTGTAATGGGCATGATATGTATGGTTTTGCGAGTTAAAATGTACAAGTTAATTGTAAAGCTCTTCATGTTTCTATTAGTATGATTGGTCATTGTTAGGTTATTAGTGGGATTGAATATTTGTGTAATATCCTTGAATGGAAGTGAGTAGACTACGAGGCTTCCCTTATTGGAGACTGCTGTAGTGTTTGCAGAGCACAAGTGTACCAAAAAACACCCCCCTTAGCTGTGGATTGTTACCTGTAAAGGATCATAGTCAAAATTGGTGTTGTTAGTGGACAAACTTAAATAAACACAACATTGTACATAATGTATACAATTCATACATAAACATAAACTTAAAAAAAGAGGTGCATGAACCTAACAATGCTCAAATGGAGCAAACACATCAATAATATATGGAAAAATCTCCCTTTATTGATTGTTGTTGGTAGAGGTTGAATACAATCAGAATACTAAAACACTTGAAGAGAATTCCTTGAGCTAGGGAGCTCAAAAATCCTCAGCAAGGATGTTTCTTTTCCTCAATCTCTTTGCAAGTTTCTCCTATCTCTTAAAGAAGTGTGAAGACTCTGCAAAGGGTGGATTTCTCTTCACTCACTAAGATGTTGGGTTGCTTAGATGCAATTTTGCCAACATGCTAGTGTTCTTCACTTCCTTGGTTTCAAAAATGAAATGGTGGTTTGCTTATAAACAATTTGGCCAACATAACAATGTCTCTTCTTCTAGCTCCCCCATGGCCTGTTTACATAGAGTTTTTTGAATCCCTCTTCCCTCTCTTGGTACATGTATGATAAAGACACATGAGTAGGATAAGAGGATTCCATTGAGGGTTGCACTTCTCCATGGTGACTCGAATTTGGATGTACTAGGCCGATCTTGTATCAAGAAATCAACTCCAAGTGTGTAGAGTCGTTCCCGACTGCTGAGTCACCTTTTCTGTAACCGCACAACTTTTTAAGGATATGTCACGCATGCATGCATTTATCGAAGAAATCTACATGCGACCTTAATTGATTTCCTTTATAAACTTTGGACCTTAGGAGAACCTTTGATTTTTGAATCTTTATAATGTATTTGGCTCGAAAAATGTCCACCTGTGCATTCCGATGAACACTTTTAATGTCTTCTGGATTGTACTAGTAGGTGTACAATATTTTGGTGTTAACAATTGCCCCTTGATGTATGAGGTTAGGAGCAGACATATAGCCAGAATACATCATGTTTTCATTTCCTTTAGAGAGTCTGATTAACTTTTTGAGAGAGAGGATAACTTGTTTTGGAGATAAGTAGAGAAAAATCCTTGACTGAGTATGAATGATACCCATGCTTTGGTGAAAAAACTACAATAATGGTGTGTCTATATGAGGTAGGCATGTCACATGCTCGTTATGATGGCTAATCAGAACTGATTACAATTGGACAACCATTGATTTGTGTCAAGTAAACTTTTTGGTTGTTGACATGCTGATAAATGATGATGAACATTGCTGACACCCTCAGGGGCGCTTTCTGATCAAATAGGTGAAATATTATTTTCCTATGCATATCGTGGTGAAGCATTTTATTGATGGGTGTTGTGGCATGAACAAATATTTGTTGGAAGGTACCTCCCCCACCTCATAATATAAGTACTGTTGAATGAGGTGCTTAGTGAAGTGGGGGCCTTCGACTATGTGAATGAGCTACAATGGTAACTAAGCATGGCACCACCTTAACATGAATGATTTGATTCAATGTCGAATGTTAAGGGAACCGATGACATCACTGGGCAATAATGGTTCCTAATGTGTCACCCGAGGATATTCCTATTAAGGGAGGTAGTATCCAAGTTACTACCTCTTTCCTAGAAGACATTTGTTGAAGTCGACATGAAAGGGTTGTCATCTGCCTGACGTGGTGACTCAGGAAATCGACGTGAGATATGAAAATATTGTAATAACTTGGGTCTGATAGTCATGATAATGAGGGCTATCGATATTTGAGGATACATATAGTTATTTTGAGGTCAGAGCTGGAGATGTAAACAAAGGCGACCAAAAACATGCTTTCTGATGATCTTGGAGTTGGTAGGATTTCTAGGATGGGTGTAATTGATTTTTGACGTATGTGAAAAATGAGGGTGATTTTGTAATGAAATGTGACCAAAGGTGATTAGAGACTATAGGTGAGCAAGGGCCATGAATTGTAAAAACCAAATGTGAATGGGATTTTTTTTTTTTTTTGAAAAAATCTTTGTACGCTTGCCCAAATAATAGGGGCTGGTTTGGATGTACAACCATGGAGATGGGTGCCCCATGATGATACAACTTGTACAAAGGTGTGATGTATCTACTAAGGGTGGGGGTCCCATTAGTTGGTCTCCATGTCGGTTGGGTGGGTGGAGTGGTACAAATGGGCTATGTGATGTGGATGAACGATAGGCCAAATGTAGGGCATAGAGGTGCATCTGTTAATATTTGTTAGGGGGCTTGGGAAAACATGGTGAATGCTTAATGAATGTAGCATAATGAAGCTAAACTCTTAGATATGTATATGAGATGGTTCTCGAGACGGAGTGGGTTTTCATGGATCCTTTGTGTGAAGAAGGATCTACAATGATGAAGGGAGCTAGGGGGGGTGGTTTCTATCGACCGACGTGAATGCTTATCATGTACAAGTGTGAGATGGTGATAAACATGGAACTTATGGCACATTTTAGAGAAATGATGTGAGGATATGCAAAGATTTTTAGGGGGAAGCCTATCATGATGGGTGGAGAATGATACCTGATCTCTTTTCGCTTGTCGAGGTGCTAGTTGAAGCTAACCATGTGTGATATTGCTGCAATGGATAAAACCAAAACCCGAAGTGAAAGAATCATTCAATAAATATATATGTAATGAATGTTAGAGAGATGAAGAAGTACTTAACATATGCGGTAGGTCTAAAAAATGAATTTTCGTGTTTACTGGAACAAAGGGTTCCATGATGAAGATGTTGTGGGACTGATCTTCGTGTCTCTTTCGATCTTGTTAATGGAGATCCAAGGCTTCTACAATGTTCCCCTAGAGATGGAAAATAGGGCGATATATAAGGTTGTGGGGCCTAAATATCAATCATTTGCATTATTGAGTTTTGGAGGTCAGAGTGCTTTCCTGGAGCGTTTCTTGTTGTTGCGGTCAACTTGTGTACCCGGGATTCGCATCGTCAGAGACAGGTAAGAGATTGAGCCAATACCTTTATGATTTTCAGTCTGCTAGATTAGGTAGGCCATATAAGGGTCCCCTGTAAGTATTTTTAGGGTCAATTTTGGGGACCATGTGGGTGACTCTGCTTGAGCTGCACGGTCTTTGCGCATAACTGGATTTACGTGAGAAGACCTCGTGTGAAAAGGATACTTAGATGTGCGCTGCATGCGTCTAAGTTATGGGTTTGCGCGAAGAGCCCTGCCAGGGTTTGTCGTGACTTTCCCAAGGGTATGCACATAGAGCACACACCTGTATGGGATATAAACGTGCGCACTATGTGCTGTTCTAAAGAACAGGCACACAGTGGGGGAAACTTGGTTTTTTCGCCCATTTTGATTTTTTGAGTACCTGATGGGTTCTCCTTTCTAACTTGTGGCATCCTTGGTGGTAGGATGATCTAGAGAGAGAAAGATTGGATTCCTCTCTAGAATTTTGTGATGCAGGATGCAGGTTTGAGGCAACAACTATTGCAATGGGGGTTGCTAAAGTTTCTTCAGAACCCATTGATGAGGTCGCAAGACAACTTCCTGCGATATCTGGTTAATTGTTGGGATGCAGATCGCCAGGTGATGGTTATCCATCATAAAAACCTTCCGATATTGGCGTAGGTTGACATATACTTTGTTACCGGGTTGATGTCGCAAGGGGAGGTGCTTTCTTATCCCCTTACAGGAGGTTATGATGGCATGAGGGTTTGGGCTGAGGGGTACTATGGTCCAGATCTCGTTTCAGATAGCTGTGTGAGGATCACAACGATGGAGGATCTAGCCGAGTGAGCAATGCTGGATATGATTGTTAGAATTGTGGGGTCGACGTCCCCCAAATAGTACTCGGGGTTGCATATTTTAGTTTTGCAATGACTTCAGGTGGGGGAATTCTTTGACGGGGCCTGACTAGTGTGTCAGGGGATGGTGTCGCAGCTTACCCAGGTTCAATGATTGTTGCTGAAGAGTTTTGTTTACGGGAGTATTCTTTGCAACATACTCTATGAGAGGGTGGTTATGCTTCACCCTATTATTGCAGTACCGATGGGGCCTCCTCAAGGGCCTCCCATGCACCGTTGGGGACAGGTGATGCCTCAGGAGTGTGAAGGAGAGGTGGGTCGGTACTAGATTGATGTGGTACATCATTGGTTCGAGTCCAGCCCCCAACTGATATTGGAATACCCGTACGACTTTGGGGGAGATCCAGAGATGGGGCTCCCTCCAGGTGCTGCCTAGGGGCAATCAGGTATATGTTTGTTAATTCTACATTTATATTAATATGTGTTTTTTCATGTATTTATGATTTATAGTTATATTGACACTATGCTTTGTTTACTTGCATATGCGAGGTCACAAGGATGTCCACTATCCTTTCTGGTTGGCCTTGATCCGAGACATATGGGAGTTATGAGGGATGTGCCTGTTCCTTAGAGATCCCAGGTACTAAGGCCATCGGCTGCTCCTAGGGATGATTTAGAGTGATTGACACAACGACCTCGACTAGAGATTGGTGGATCCTTTGGAGAGGGAATTATGGTTACAAAGAGAATGGTCACACGAGTTGAGGAGGCTGAGGTGCGATGAGATGTTGCAAAGGTAGAGTTGTATTGGTACCATGACTCCTGGAGACAAGTGGAGACTTTGATTAGAGGTGTGCCCTTTGAGGGATGGGCTTTCCTTCCAGAGATTGTGGTTGAGACGACAATGTCCTAGGAGTGGGAGTATCAGATGACTTCGTGCCGTATTGCTATGGCGATGGCTACAACTAGTCCCATTTTGGCTCCTGGTGCACAAATGGTGCCACAGAGCCTTCGGGAGACTAGTTATGTACCTTTGTTTTGGGTCAAGATAATGTATGCACCAGGGAAAGCACCCATTTATTAGGATGATCCCATATATTTTTTATGAGTTATCCTTCCTGGTCGTGGGCCAGTGATTTTTGTACTCATTAAAATATAATATATATATATATATATATATATATATAATATATATATATATAATATATATATATATATATAATATATTTGATGTATATACGAGGCATTTTTTGGAGGCTCTTGGTGTATTTCTGTGTTTGTGTTTCTAGATGTATCTTGTGTTGATGTTTTTGTATATCTTGATGGTTATATCTACGTGATGCAATCTATTTTGGGATTTGATTAGCGATGTGATCAAATATATGATTTTTATCTCTGGGTACATGTGTAAATGTGATTTGATCAAAATGTCTAGCTAACTTTTGTGCATGCAGATACTTGCGAAAAAGGCATGGATCATGAAATTGGAACATCCTATTTAATTGGGATACTATGAGTTGGGAATCAAGGAATACATGTAGGTGATAGATACCTAGGTGGGGGGAATCAACCAAGAGGCCTATGACATCATCATATTCTGCTTGACTCTTGGTGGTTGACCCAATACATAGCCCATTTGATGAGATGAGGTGCTTGGTCAGGAGAGTATATGGCCCATGTTGCGGTAACGAGATTTTGTGACCATTGAGATGCGTCATCATCAAATCCATGGTGATAAGATGGCAAAAGATCCATCTGTTTACATGAGATGAGGGAGAAATTTTTAGAATACATCTAAAATAAGTCATTATACATACATGCTTACTCTAACATTTTATGGGTGAAATTTTTTGAGGTAGAGACCATTGATGGTGTTTTTTAGGCAAGTCCCGTCAGGCTCTAATAGTATGTATGCCCCCTTGTGGAGGCAATATTTGATGATGTATGGGCTTTTCCAAAGGGTTTCAAACTTTCTAGGTCATATTGCTTCTTTTTCATTGTATGATTAGATATCTTGTGGAGGTATCCATCTCTGGGGTGAGGTCTGGTTATTGTGAGATAGGACACCTTTTGGAGGTATCCGTCTCTGGGGCGAGGTCTGGTTACGACGAGATAATATATCTAGTGGGGGTATCCATCTCTGGGGTGAGGTTTTGTTATGGTGTGGCCTATTTGTGTGGGTTTGTTTTAGTGTTTCTCTTGCTGCACAAAATCGTGTAAGGTATCGATAATACCTTGTGTGGTGGAATTGGGAGCATATGCAACAATAACACTACGTAATTTTTTCTTGGTTTGAGAGGTGCTTATAGGGGATCTGGGCTACTAAGCGGAAGATATCATTGAGTCTACTCAGTTCATGGCATTTATTGATCAAATGATTGGGTTTGTCGCATAATGTGCATGTAATGAGTGAATTTCTTTGTGAGGTGACTTTTGATTGCTTTTGGCCTAGTCTAGCCCAACGATGGTGATGGGAGGTGAAATGGAGGGAGCCCAACCATATTTTCTCCTCGAACACACATAGGACATCTAGGGGTCCTTCTTCATTGGGTGGGGGGATGGGCTCCGTGGATTCCGTATCTCAGTCCAGTAGATAGGGATTTTCCTTTACGAAGTTACATATGAAATTCGTTGTTTTGCAGAATTGAGGAAGGTGAGGGCACCTCCTTTTGTGATGGTTCTCCCTGCATATAGTGCATACATGGTATTGATGCCTAGACCTCTTTCTTGGGTCCTCCAGGGTGTTGGGTTAGACTTGGTAGCATGTCCATAATTTTGGGCACCAGTCTACCGGGTGGGTAGGGTCATCACATATAACATATGTGTTAAATTATGGTATGTTCTATGTTAGAGCAGTTTACTTATCTTTCTTATTATTATCCACATATTAGCAATCACATCTACAGTAAGTAAAGTTTAGATAGAACATTAAACAATTGACAGAAAACAGGCCAAGACATGAGACACCAGATGTGGCGGCTAGCCAGGGACAAACCCCAATATGGTGAAACCCTTTGATCAAATCTTCTTTTATCTTCAATAATTCAACAGAGAGAAATAGTACAAAAATCTAATTATATCAACAGAAACAAACCCTAGATCAACGACATCAGCATCACCAGCATCAACACCACCGGTATCATTGGCATCAATATCATCGACATCACCAGCATCATCAGCATCAGCATCACTGGTATCTCCGGCATCACCAGCATCATCGGCATCACAGACATCAACATCATCATTATCACCGGCATCAGCATCATCGAAATCACTGGAATCACCAGTATCATCATCACCGACATCACTGGCATCATCGACATCACCAGCATCAACATCATCGACATCACTAGCATCACCGGCATCATCGGCAGCACCGACATCTCCGGTATCACCTGGATTTCCAAGGAGAGTCAGCTTCACCTACTATGTAGTTCTGAGAGAGAGTCTGATGGTCAATGCTGGTCAAACTTCTGATCTGTAGTTGCAGCCCTAAATTCCGCGTCCTTCCTTCCACGCGTGTGAAAGAAGATTCCCTTTCTACGTAGTAGGAGAAGAGCCTCTTTTCTGTGCAGGGGAGAGAGAGATGTGTGTGCATAAATGAGGAAAAGACCTCCTGTATTTATATACAATGTTGACAATGAATAGATGCGTCTGTTGGGATTCTGAGCCTACATGAGTTGCTGGTCGGCTTGATAATTATTCCATAATCAAAATAAATTCATATCTCCTTAAATACTTATTGGAATCAGATGATCTTTAGATCAATCCTACAAGTCTTCTTGACGAGAGGAACCTAGGAAAAATATTATCATCCATGAATAAAGTGACCCACATGGAGTTTGGCCTTAGTTTCCAATTTTAACACTCCCTCTCAACTAGGGAGAACTCCATGTGCAATTCGTCTGACCATCGCTACTATTCATCCATAAAATGCATTGCCCTGAATAGCTTGACCCTTCCTCTGTTCCGCTTTGCTTTGCCTTGCTATGCTCTGCTCTGCCTTGCTATGCTCTACTCTGCTCTTCTCGAATTATGAAGAAGAAGAAGAAGAAGAAGTTATCGAGGAAGTATCATACCATTCTCCACTGACTCAAAGTCAGTCTCAGAGTGTGTACCACTGGTCCTAGACCAGTCCTCAACCAACCTGAAGTCAGTGTCATAGTGGGCACAACTCCTACCATTGGTCCCAGACCAGTATCATTGATCCCAGATCAATGAAGGTCATCCTAGCATAGGAAGTATGGTAGATACAACGATGCGTCCATCCGTACTACTATGGTCCCTATCCTCGTCTCCCTGCTCATTGATTAGATGAGAGGTACTTCCCATGAGTCCCAGATTGCATGGGTAGGATACCTCGATAGGAGAACTAATCATCTTGTCCACAGGAGAGTGAATCATCCTGTCCCACAAGAGAGCGAATCATCTTGTCCACAGGAGAGCGAATCATCCTGTCCACAAGAGAGCGAATCATCCTGTCCCACAAGAAAGTGAATCATCTTGTCAAAAAGAGAGCGAATCATCCTGTCCACAGGAGAGTGAATCATCTTGTCCCACAAGAGAGCGAATCATCTTGTCCCACGAGAGAACGAATCATCTTGTCCATAGAAGAGTGAATCATCTTATCCATAGGAGAACGAATCATCTTGTCCAAAATCGCCATGGAGAACACATCATCCAGGCCCACAAGAGAACTAATCATCTTGTTCCATAGTCGCCACAAAGAACGAATCATCCTGGCCCATAGGAGAACTAATCATCCTGTTCCATAGTCACCACGAAGAATGAATCATCCTGGCCCATAAGAGAACTAATCATCTTGTTCCATAGTCACCACGGGGTGTCACAGGGAAAGGTTGAACCTTTTATCCTGTAAAAATTTCACGAACAGGGGATGATGAGTCACCCTGTGGTCATATGTCGCTTCAAGAAGTACCCTGCGCCCCCCCTGGAGCTCCCAGAGCTTAGTACATCATGCTTGACCCTCATTAGAGGGTCTCTGAATGACACCAAGTTGTTCTTAGAAAGTTAGGAATTTGACCTTTCTTAGGGGCTTTGTCAGAATGTCGGTGACCTATTCATTTGTACCAATATGTTGGAGCCTTATAGCTCCTCACTGCACCATATCTTGAATATAGTGGTACTTGATATCGATATACTTAGATCGATCATGAAATACGTGATTTTCTGATAAACAGATCCCGCTCTGGTTGTCACATAGAATCATGATGGTATCCAATGTAAATCCAAATATCTCACTGAAGAGCTTTCGCAACCAAACTACCTCATAGGAGGCCATGCGAGCAGCAATATACTCTGCCTTGGCAGTGCTCAAAGCCATTGACTTCTGCTTCCTTCTCATCCAGGATATCAAAGTAGATCCCAAAGAGAAACAACACCCGAAAGTGCTCTTTCGATCCACCACAATACCTACCCAATCAGCATTAGTATACCCAAGTAGTCTCACATCTTTGGCAGTGTATCTTAACCCATAAGTAATTATGCCATGAAGATATCTCAACAGATTCTTGGCACCAATCCAATGTATGTGGTGAGGTTCAACCATATGTTGACTCAACGTGTTGACTGCAAAGCATATATCTGGACGGGAGTTCACTAAGAACATTAATGCTTCGAAAAGTTGACGATACTCGGTGGCATTTCATAAAACAGGTCCAGCAGCGCTACCGCTTAACTTCCTAAAGTCAAGCTCCATCAGGGTAGTTACAGGCTTGCAGTCCACCATACTGAATCTTTCCAATATATTCACCACATATTTTCCTTGAGATAGGAAAATTTCCCTTAGCTTCTACCAAAATTCAAGTCCTAGGAAGTAATGCATCAGTCCTAGGTCCTTCATTTCAAATTGAGAAGCCAACTCCCTCTTACATTTGTGAACGAGAGGGTCTACACATGTTAGAAAGAGGTTGTCAACATACAACACCAGTATGAGAGGTTTTTCATCTTCAACCTTGGAGTAAAGGTTATGATCGGCTTCACTCCTAGTGAATCCCAACTTCATCAAGTAGCTATCAATCCTCTCATACTATGCTCAGGGTGCTTGCTTCAACCCATAGAGAGCCTTCTTCAACCCGCATACATGATATTTTCGATCATAAATCTCAAATTCTTCGGGTTGCTCCACGTAGACCTCTTCTTTGATCGAACCATGCAAGAATGCGGTCTTGACATCCATCTGATGTAGGTTCCATCCTTGTGAAGCCACAAGGTCTATGATCGAGTGGATGGTGGTATATCTGGCAACAGGTGCAAATATCTCGTCATACTCTTTTTCTTTTGGTTCCCTAGTGTCAGCTTCTTGAGAGCTCCTCACTATAGGAAGATTGTTCACCTGGATAAGAGCCATATCTTCGTCAAAGGTGACATCATGACTAATCATGACTTCCCTTTGATCGACTACATAGATTCTATAGCCCTTAGTATTTTCAGTATAGCCCACGAAGATTCCTTTCTTTCCAGATGCACCCAATTTATTCCTTTTCTATTTCAGCACATCAAAATATACAGGGCTTCCAAAAATTCTAAAATGAGATATATCATGTTTCTTACCGATGAACATTTCTTCAGGAGTCTTGGAACCCAATGCTTGATGAGGGCATTAGTTTTGTACATATACGACAGTGTTTGCAACTTCGGGTTATAGAAACTTTGGAAGTCTTTGATCATGGAGCATGGCACGGACAACTTCAACAATTGTACAATTCTCCCTTTCTGCCACACCATTTTGTTTAGGAGTATATGGTGTAGTAGTCTCCCTCTTAATGCCAGCCTCTTTATGAAACTCGTTAGATTCATATTCAGTCCCATTATCAGTCCTTAATATCTTGATCTTCTTTTCGGTTTGATTCTCGATCAAGGCTTTGAAGTGTCAAAACCAAGAGAACACTTCATCCTTCTTTTTTAAGAAGTATATCCAAGTCTTTCGAGAATAGTCATCTGTAAAAGTAAGGTAATATGAATATCCTCCCAAGGAGTTCACATGTATCATACCAAATATGTCAGAGTGAACCAACTATAATATATCAGAGGTCTTGCTTTGGCTTGAGGGGAATGGTCCCCTTTTGAGCTTTCCTTCGATACATCCTGGACATACACCTTCTTTCTCTAATCGGAATTCAGGTATCCCTGTCACCCTTTGTCTTACATCAGGTAGAGCTTTATAATGAAGGTGGGAAAACCTCTGATGCCAAAGTTCGGACTGAAGAGATGTGTCACAAGACATGACACCTAGCGGACTTCCACCGACTTGATGTAATGAATCAACTCGAACCTAAGATTAAAGGCATCTTTAACATTGTTTTTCCATACACGTACCTTGCCATTGTTGAAGGTCACCCTGTAGCCTTTGTCTTCCATTACCGAGATGGACACCAGGTTATTTTTGAGGTTAGGTACATATAATACATCTTGAAATTTCTAGCCTTCTAGAATGGAGGCCACCAAGCACTTGTCGATAGAGTCTCAGATGATATTCTTTGTTTTGACTTCACCAACTTTCCATTTGTTCTTGGTAGCAGCAGGTGCATTTGATGTAGGGTCAACAATATTTCCTCTCTCATGGTCCAACACTCGATCTTCTAAGGTTAGATCGAGATACATCTTCCATCCATGATAGTTAAACTTCTCACAGAGCTTGTCTTCGGCAGGGAAGAGTGTTGAGGACCCCATAGTTCTTTTAGGATAGCCTTGCCAATCTTCTCTGCGGTGATTTCTCTTTCTCTTGCTTGGGCTTTGTCTTCACCTTAGCTCTGATACCATGTTAAATTATGGTATGTTCTATGCTTAGAGAAGTTTAATTATCTTTCTTATTATTATCCACATATTAGCAATCACATGTACAGTAAGTAAAGTGCAGATAGAACATTAAACGATCGACAGAAAACAAGCCAAGACACGAGACACCAGATGTGGCTGCTAGCCAGGGAAAAACCCCAATATGGGGAAACCCTTTGATCAAATGTTCTTTTATCTTCAATAATTCAACAGAGAGAAATAGTACAAAAATTTGATTTATATCAGCAGCAAAAAACCCTAGATCAATGGCATCAGCATCAGCGACATCAGTATCATCAGCATCACCGGCATCATCAGCATCACCGACATCAACATCATCGGCATCACTAGCATCACCGACATCATCGACATCACCGGCATCACCAGCATCATCGGCATCACCGACATCAGCGTCATCGGTATCACTGACATCAGCATCATCGACATCACTAGCATCACCAGCATCAGCATCACTGAAATCACCGGCATCATCAACATCACTAACATCAGCATCATTAGCATCATCGACATCACCGCCATCATCGGCATCATCGACATCACTGGCATCACTCAGATTTCCAAGGAGAGTCAGCTTCACCTACTGTGCAGTTCTGAAAGAGAGTCTGATGGTCAATGCTGGTCAAACTTCCAATCTACAGTTGTAGCCCTAAATTCTGTGTCCTTCCTTCCACACGTGTGAGAGAACAATCCCTTTCTGCATAGTAGGAGAAGAGCCTCTTTTCTGTGCAGGAGAGAGAGAGAGAGATGTGATGAGATGTGTGTACAAATGAGGAAAAGACCTCCCGTATTTATATACAAATGTTGATGATGAATAGATGTGTCTGTTGGGCTTCTGAGCCTACATGAGTTGCTGGCCGGCTTGATAATTATTCCATAATCAAAATAAATTCATATCTCCATAAATACTTATCGGAATCGGATGATCTTTAGATCAATCCTACACCTCTCAACGAGAGGAATCTAGGAAAAATATTATCAGCCATGAATAAAGTGACCCACATGGACTTTGGCCCTAGTTGCCAATTTTAACAATATGGTAAAGTGGAGGGGTGAAATATGGATTATTCTGCCTTCATGTGGTGTAGGCATGTGTGGAGCTGGATGATGCCTCTTCGTGTATGTAGAAGATGTTTTTGCATTTATCGTTTTATGGAGGCGGGGTTGGCGCTATGGGCTCATTGTTGATGGATTGGATGAGACCTTTTAGTGTCTTTTGGAGTTTAGGTATATTTAGGCAATGATGAGTGTAGTGTCCATATTTATCGCATATGGCGCATGCATGGTTGGTGCGTACTTCCTTGTTACGTAAGGGTACGAATTTTTCTCCTTTTGGTGGAGCTAAGGTTACCAATGTATTGGAGGCATTCATGATTGTTTTTAATTCGTCTATTTCAAGACATATATGAATTGGGTGCCCGAATTCCTCACATAAGACGTAGGCTTGCACGGGTTTGGAGGAGTTGAAAGTTTCTCCTTTTTACAGTTTTGTTTCACTTTTCTGGTGGCTCCAATTGTGGTATATTCCAGATGGTTTTGAGTAAGGGTGTTCCTCTGAAATGAAGGTATAGGGAAGCTCCCTTCCTACATCCTGACTCAACTGACATAGTCATGGGGATTAGGTACCAAACTGGCATTGTGAGACTCATATTTGGTAATGTGAGGTTTTCCATGGCTTGATGTGAGACGAATCTGGGTGGGGGGCATAAGAAAGGGGTTTGCATAATTGTGGGAGGTAAAGACCTAAATTCTTTAGTTGCAGGTGTTAAGGTGTTTGGAATTAATTCCAGTGTTTGGGCAGTGTTTGATGAAGTCATCATTCAACTCGATGCTCCGGTATTTGGGACAAGCTCTTGTATTACTAGAGTATCTCCTAGGAATGTTCCTAAGAGGTTTTATGACTTAAACTGGCAAGGGTTGAGCTCAATGTAAATAGTGACCACCTCTTGGGATACTAAGGGAAACACACCATCTAGTGTGGGTGAAGTTGTCTTCTTGCAGTATGTGAGTTGATCAATGGTAATGACCTTCCCATCATGGGGGAACATCATGATTTTGAAAAGCGATGAGGTGACTGTGATCATTTCGTACATATAGCTTTGGCGTAGGAGGATGTTGTAATCCAACTGGGGATCAAGTACTTCAATGTCTATTAACACAATTTTTCTAGCCAACTTAACTAGCACTCTAAGGTATAGACTGATGGGAGTAGAAGGGCATCCATCGTATACTCTAAGCGTTATGTCAGAATGCTTAAGTTCAAGGGATCCTAATTTTTTCCAAACGAATTTGGGAATGATGCATGTGGAAGCCCCTTTGTCGACGATGCAATGATGGATATTGATATTATGGACTGAGACATGGATTTGGAAAGTGATGGATGAGGGCACCCGAGGAGTAGTTTTGTCCAAGTTAAATACCATGAGGCAAGAATCATAAGGGTCGATTGTGCCTAAACCAGAAAGTAAGGATATCCGCTGGGTTGGGCACGTCTGTAGGACTTCAAGCACTGACATAGTTGCCGGTGACTGAGCCAAGTCATCGACTATGTTGTAACTATGGGCCCTATAGGCCGTAAAGGTCCTTTAACCATTTTGGGCATGACATCTATGGGAGGTCGCATAATGGTCAATGGTCTAGTAGGTATGGCCATAGCCGAGGTGGATGGATTGGGATCTGGGGGAGCCTCATAAGTTTGATTCCTCATTTGCAAGAGGATGTCCTCTCCTGTCATGAAGATATCAATGTTAGGAGTGTTGTTAAGGTTCCCTCCAGATGGGTGAGGTTGGGAAGTTTGTTGCCCTGTGTTAACAATTCCTTGACGAGGAAAGGGTTCCTGCATGACTGTAGTTAGTTGGCCACTTTTCCCTCTATTGTCTTGTATCCTTTTTAAATTGTGAAGTTGGGGACAATGATGGGTATAATGACTGTACTCCCCGCAGATGGCGTATGCATGATTAGTACGGAGACTAGTGTTCTTGCCCTGTTTCTGCAAGTTGTTCTTAGTCATACCTTGGTTTTGGTTCCGGTTGGGGTTGTCCCTTCCCGGTGCCCTTGGGGGTTGTTGTTGATTGCAACCTCCCTACTCGGGCTCTCCCTTTGGCTTATGTTTTGATTTTTTCCTAGAACTGTTAGAAGTATTAACCAAATTTGGTTGTTCTTCTGATTGATGCGGTGAAGAGAGAGATGGTTGCACTAGATTTACCTGTGCATTATTTTGCTTTGGTGCGATATTCTGTTGCAGTGTTGGGAAAGGAGAATATTGGTTCTCTTGTCCTTGGTTAATGTACTGGCTCAGGATAGCAGGCATTTTATTTGTACTCTAGGAGGACTATTGATTTCCTTGTGGGGGATGATACGAGCCTCCTTGTGGGGGATGGTGCTGGTTAACCCTATTGCTTATATTCTGCATAGGTGCGGGTTGACCATTATAATACCCTGTATTTTGTAATGCTAGTGTAGCATCGTAATATGGGCCATTCATTGGATACATAGGGTATTGGAAGCTACTATTGTGATGTCTTTGGGATAGGGCCCCAATTAATTTGTTAGCAGTATTGGATGCGCCTGCTATTTCTAGATAAGATTGTAGGTGCGGGGCATCTGAGAGTACATGGTAAATGTACTCTGATTGGTTGTATATCAGCTCCAGTTGTTGGGATTTACTGATGGCTTCTTCCTAGATTTGCGTGAATGTTTTAGCCATGTCTTTTGAGATTTCGAAGGTGAGGGATCTCAATCAAATGTCCAAGAGGACTTTATCTTCAAAATCAGTTTTGCACAAGCTATGATGTTTCCTCCATTCATGGATATGGTCCGAGATGTGCGTAGCTTGTATTTGTTTGAGGTTGGTTAGAAGTTCCAACCCCAAATCATGATGGAATGGGATTTGGAAGAAAGTAAGGAACACTTTAGGTAATGAGCTAAAGGTTCCGTGAGACGTAGAGGGCTGGTCGATATATCACTTCGTAGCGGGCCCTGTTAGGGTGCGTTAAAATAACCTTTTAAAATAATAGTATCTTCCATGATACTCTTAGATGAACACCACATGTGAAATATGATGGCTAGGTTCCCTGGGTCTTCGCCATGTTTCCCCTCAAATCTTGGAATATCTGAAGGGAGATTTATGGGCATAGCTAGCCAATTTTGGCCATGTTCGATCGACTCATTTTTGAGCTTGCTTAAATATGGGAGATTTAATGAAGCTAAAAATGGAATCTGTGCATTACCTACCATCACAAAGCTATTCTGGACAACTATATGCCATGGTGTCCTCTGTGGGGATGTCATAGGAGGATTACCGTGATGGGTAGCTCGAGGAATGTCTGAAGGAGAAGTGTGTATGCTCCCGAAAGAGGTAGCGTGTGGGGATCCTTTAGGAGTGGTGAAGGGTGTATCTTGTCGAGGATGAGTTCCAAGCAAAGCTACACCAATAAAGGAAGATCCAATAATAGTGGCTGAGTGACGTCCTCTCCACCTAAACGTTGGGAGTCCTGGTACACCTCTCGACAATGGGGGGAGGTATAAAAAATGCCTATATCGACGAGGAGCCGTGGGGTCCCCTATGGTGTCGATTTATATTGTTGGCTACTTTGATTTTGGTGATGGATGGAGATATATATCAATACAATTGGATCACATACATAAAGCAAAGCGAAAATATCAATGGTTTATTTTCCTTTAATTAAACTATGTGATCAAGAAAACAAAAAAAGGGGCTTTTGTTTGTTGCATATGATAAATAGTCCTATGAAGACCTAATCATCCTTTCCACTCTCAAAGTAATTGGGCCTTGTGGAGATAACCTTTAATGGGTCCTGGGGCAACGTCCTGAAAGAACTGGTGACACCTTCCAACAATTGAGGAATCAACAAAGGTAATGGTAATGAGGGTCAAGTGTTGCCTGCATCGTCACCTATAGGGAAGGATGCCCTAGATTTGGTCACTAAGTACCTTTGTCCCATGTGAGAATTCAAGTATTTAGCTTCTTGGTAATTGGTTACTAGTACCAAGCACTAGATGGGTTAGGTAGCCCCAGCGCACTAGGCCTACGCTGAACCCCCTCTAAATCAGGTCTCTTCCATGCTCAAATTTTATTTTTCATGGGATTGTTGAAGGATTTTTAAGCTCCCTAAAAAGTCAACAACTATGTTTCGATGGTGAAGCATGACCATGGAAACTTATGGGATGCCTACCCCCAATGGTCCTAACCTAAACTATAAATTTTCTGGTGGCCCCCGTGGGGAAACTTAATTTGTTCAAGTTATGGTTGTTTTTAAAGAAGCTTATTTCACTTATGGGGTGACTTGGTAAGCCAAAATATGCTAAGTAACCAAAGATCGAAAAGATGGATGGTCTTTGAGTACAAAGTGTATGCAAGCCTAGTGTGTGATGCAAGTGAACATACAAGTGTGATAAGATTTGGATATGTAATGATCCTTTTCAATATCCTTTTAATTACACTATGTGTTGGTTATTCCTTGCATGGAAAAAGAAATTTGTTTGTGGATTATGGGCCACTTCCTTTTTTCTATTAAACTATGTGGAGTTTAATAAGGGAGATGGAAATTCAAATATCTTCAAGAAGGTTTTCATATGCAACCCCAGGTTCATTTAGGAGACGCAAGGGAAGCATGGATTACTCACTTTCTCTACTAACATTTGCTCCTAGTCCCAAAAAAATAAAAAAAATTGCTTTGGTTAGTAGTAAGATTCATGGATAATGGGCCACTTACTTGCTTTACTAATTAAGCTAGTATGATTTGCAAAAAAATAAGAAAAATAATTTGAAAACATATGTGGATTATGGCCACTTACTTTCCTCCCTACTTAAGCTATGTGGGTATTTATTACAAAAAAAAATAAAAAAAAACTAATTGCTTGATGAATTAGGGTTCATTCAAGCAACCAGGGGTACTGAACAAAAAACACATAATGCAAAGGTGAAGGCAATTCACTAGAGGTTGCCAATCACCTGAGAAAACTGAAAAATACAAGGGTTTTTTTGTTGTTTTTCTATCTATCGTGTATGGTTTGTAGAAATAGATGTATGCTTCATGGTTTTCGCAGACACATACACGCGCTTCGCATCTGCCTGAGAAAAAAGCGTGCCAACGAGAAAATTCTGAAAATTCTTCACTTCCACGGGCTCAAAACATATCCAGGGGGACTATAAAAAATCCAAGGAGGTGAGAAGCGCCTTAAAGGATGTTTGTGTAGATAGGAGGTCCTACAAACAATCTATAGATTAATGAAAATAGATCAGTATGGTCGCCATTCCTGTTTTAGTGTTTTTGGAGCACAAGTGTACCAAAAAACACCCCCTTAGTAATGGATTATTACTTGCAAAGGATCACAATCAAAACTGGTGTTGTTAGTGGACATACTTAAATAAACAGAACATTGTAAATAATGGATACAATGCATACATAAACATAAACTTAAACAAAGAGGTGCATGAACATAACTATGCTAAAATGGAGAAAACACACCAATAATATATGAAAAAATCTCCCTTTATTGATTGTTGGTGGCAGAGGTTGAATACAAACAGAATACTAAAACACTAGAAGGGAATTCCTTGAGCCAGGGAGCTCAAAAATCCTCAGCAAGGATGTTTCTTTCCCTCAATCTCTTTGCAAGTTTCTCCTCTCTCTCATAGAAATGTGAAGACTCTCCAAAGGGTGGATTTCTCTTTACTCACTAAGATGTTGGGTTGCTTAGAAGCAATTTGGCCAACATGCTAATGCTCTTCACTTCCTTGGTTTCAACAACGAAATGGTGGTTTGCTTACAATCAATTTGGCTAGCATAACAATGTCTCTTCTTTTGGTTCTCCCATGGCCTATTTATATAGAGTTTTTTTGAATCCCTCTTCCCTCTCTTGGTACATGTATGATAAAGCCACATGAGTAGGACAAGAGTATTCCATTAAGGGATGCACTTCTCTAAGGCGACTCGAATTCGATTGTACGAGGCTGATCTCGTATCAAGAAATCGGCTCCAAGTGTGTAGAGTGGTCTGAGACTACCAAGTCACCTTTTCTACAATCATGCGACTTTTTGAGGATATGCCTCGTGCGCGTGCGTTTATCGAAGAAATCTACACGCAACCTTAATTGGTTTCCTTTATAAACTTTGGACCTTATGAGAACCTTTGATTTTTTAATCTTTATAATGTATTTCATTGGAAATATGTCCACCTGTGCATTTTGCTAGACACTTTTAATGTCTTCTGGATTGTACTAGGAGGTGTACGATTTTCCGGTGTTAGCAGAGACCTTGAAAATGGGGTTTAAGTCATTTTTTGTGATGTTTATGAGGGATAGGTTGCAGATCTGTTGTTAAGGATATATGGGGAACCTAATTCCTTGGGTGATAAGTTACATTGTTGGATTTTCTATTTGTAATTTTTGGAATTTGAAGTTGAATTTTGTAGCCCAAAAGGAGTTAGAAGTATCTCATCTCAATTTGGGTCAAGTTGTGGAGTTTCCCTTTGGTTATGTTTTATTCCTTCTTGTGAGGATGCCTATTTAAGAGTAGGGTTTAAAGCCTCTAAAGGTTGAATATGAATTTTGTGTCTTAGAAGTTCCTTAGATAGATTAATGCCTTGTTGTATTCTTGTTCATTCCTCGGGATAGGCATATAATTGTATAAAAAATTGTTTGGATTTTAGGTTCGACCCTTTGAATTTTGGGGTTTTGTAGTAGAATCTATTTGGGGATTGGAGGTTTATCCCCAACCCATAGTCACATGGATTGTATCAGAAAGATTTTGACTCAGGTCTAGTCTGAAATAAGCTTAAGTACAAAATTCCTTGATGGACAAGAGGCTTCATATAACTAGGCATATGAAATAACTCATAAGAAACCCTATTCCAATTATTTAGATGTTGAATGAGAAATAAAAAGATTTTTTAAGTATAGTAGGTGAATATTTGCACCATATTTTGATTAAATGTAGGGAAATGTGGAGATTTAGATATCTAGACATTTGAAGATCCTTGTAGAGGACTCCTATTCAAAAAGTTAGATGCTAAATGTCTCGAATGATGAAACCTTGAACATGGTTGAAATTTGCGTAGTAATAATATGGACATGAAGGTTGCAAGAGATCTAGATATTTAGGCATGTAAAAGAATTTGTAAATGGCCATTTACAAACACCCAAATGCATGATGTTGGATGCCAGCATAACAAACCATGTGGAAGTTACAGGGAGCCCACATGGACACTCACAGATTCTATGGGTAGGTGTGTGTTGATGTGGCATAATGATGTGCCACGCTGACATGGCACAAAGGGAAGGGTTTGGGTGATATGACATGCTGACATATTGTTAATCTGGAATTTCAACATGGTGAGATGATGTGATGAATTGTGGTTAGAAGGGTCATTGTGCAGTCAATGTGTCACCAATGTGGAACCCGAAAATCAGGAAATTTAGATATTTAGAGATCTAGCTTGAAGGTAGGAGGGACACTTGGATTGTCCTCAAATCCAAATGCTTTAGATTTCCTAAATGTATCCAAAAGCTTGGCGGCTCAAATGGATTAAGGATATATGGGAATTCAACTATTTGAAGTTCTAGCTTTAAGGTAATAGGCACACATATGCTGTCCCAAGATCTAATTGTTTTATATTTCTTGAATATTTTTAGAAGTCAAGAAATCCAAAACTTCTTATAATGGGACTTAAGGAAGATCCTAAATCTAGATGCAAGGAGTCGCTAATGTGCCAGGTTGCGACATGGCCATGTGTGGTAGTGACTCACACGTATGGATTTCCATGTGCTACCCACATGTTATTTGATGTAGCATCATAAGAAGGAGAAATGGGGGAAAATAACTACCAAGTGGCATTGGTATAGATGATGACATCACACTTAGAAGAACAAATCTTCAGATGGGCATAATTTTTGGTCTAGAGCTTGAATTTTTATGAAATTTATATGATTGGAAAGCTTTTGATGAGCATACTCCAATGGTGATATTAGGAATGAATTTCAAGGTGGTTGAAGGAAGAAGAGTTTTTGATAACCCCTTCTCCATAAAGTAATCTTGTAGGTTAGATCTAGACATCTGTTTCAGGTAATTTAATTGCTTAAATCATGGAAATTAAATCTATCAATTTGGGGTACATAAAATTGTGAGAATTAGGCATTATATGTGCATGATTAGAGCATCAACTAAGGAAGTGATCAAACAAAAATACACCCACCATTGTAATTAACATCTACTAGAAGTACAACTTTATGATTGATTATAATTTTTCACTTGTTCATAATGTTCATGTAATTAAAGTTTGTTCAATTCAGTGGATGAAAGTGGGGATGGATGCAACTACAAATGAAAAACAAATTAACTACAAGAGTACTTCTTCATCCAAATTGGAATCTACTAGAATTGCAGAGTTTTGGGATGTCATAATCTTTCACTGTGGATAGGATTAGAGCATTCATGCAACCCTATGTTCATTTTTTAAAATAAAAATTTAAGTGGATGATTCTTGCAATACACAATCAAAATCATAATCTTTTAGAGATATTTCATCCACTGGGTGGAGGTCTTAGGGATGCCTTGCAATTACAATATTTCATTTGAGAATGTACGTGTAGTCTAAAACAAAGTTTGTCTTGTTCTCTCAACCTTGAATGGGATTGACCTTTGTGGAGAAATAACACACAACAATTTTCATAAGGGAAAATTGATTTCAAAATGAAAGTTGTATCAACTGATGACACTGGCTAGTGAGGCTTTAATGATCGTGCTAATCCAAAAAGCAAACAAATAGTGGAAGCGATGACACTAGCTGGTGAGGCTTGTAGTGGAAGCAATGGCATTGGCTAGTTAGGCTTCAATTGTAATATTATCCATGAGAAGCAAGCACACCGCAAGAGTAGTGACATTGGATGGTTAGGCTTTAGTTGTCACGCTTGTCCACAAAAATAAAATTGTCTGTGAATAAATTGTATAATCCAATGAATATCGGGTGTATGAAACCATGAAATTAGAGTATAAAGGATAATCAATACAATGTGTGTCGAGCTACAAATATGAAGTGCACAAATCACTAATATACAATGTGTGGAAACCATAAATACAAAGTCTAGAAGCTAATCAAGCATTGAGTATTTAATCTAATCAATATAGGGTTTCTATAACCATGACCTTAGAACATGATAGTCAATTAATGCAGTGTATGTAGCACCATGGATGCATAGTGTAAAAGCTAATTGATACAAAGTATATAAATCAAAATACAAAATAGGTAAACTACAGCACACAAATCTAATGAATAAAAATATACTTATCTATGATAAACCTATAGAATGAATGGAAGCATTGGCCAAGTTAAGGGGCCCTCCCAACTAGCTCATGCTACTAAAACTTACAATATTAAGCACAAACCATACACACGATCATTGTTTGAAATATCAACGCCATAGCCTTTGGATTAATAAACTCACCATTCCAATATTACAAATATCAAATTGAGTTCTCCCTCTCGTGGGTTTCACACTAAGGAATTACAATGAGTCTCTACTTTCTAATATTAATTAGCCCCCTCAGTTCACATCATAGTTCAAATATTTATATGGAGAAGAGTGCACATTGATTCTTAACAAATCCCTTGCCTCACAAATCTCACAAAACTAATGATGTTACAATTTTTCATTTTTTGGTTAGACTTGGTAAAAACAGGGCACACATCTTATCCTTGTGATATTATGATGACATGGAATGCATGGGAATATCTCTTCATTGCTAGTTGGGATCTCATCAATTGCTTTGCCAACCCTATTTTAGGAGTGATTTGACCATTGGTTTGACTAGAGGATGGCACGATCCTTGTCCACCTTGATGCTGATCTAACCAATATGGAACCATCTCGAGGCACCTGGAAGTAAAACCCATGTGGTAGTTTTTACCTTTGAACAATGCCCATATGGAAATTGATGAAGACAATCTGCTACAAAAATTTTGGTAACATGTCACCATTATGGTAACACTGAGTTATTACTGAATTTCTAGAAATTATCATGAAATTGTTGAAATTTTGGTAATAGTTAGGAAATCACAAATTCCATTATACATACCCATCAAAATGTAGGGAATCATTGTTTTGAGGCTTCTGCGATTTGTATTATGTGTGGAGTTTTCTTCCGGGATTATCACAACCATAATTGTTTGAATCGACGCTTCGATCCATCCACCGTGGCTCATCATCAGGATAGATCAATAAGTGAATCATTAGAAATCAATAATTAAATATGTCATGAAGCTCGTTTGAAGTGAAAACCTCGTAAACTGGATAAATGCAATAATATATGCTATGGAGAAGTGAAGATGAAAGGGTAAAGGCAAAAATGAGCTATCTAGCATTGCAAAACATGTCAAAATGAGGTTCAACAGTTCATTCCATTAAAAAGGCCTTGAGGGGGTCGGTGGCATTATAGGTACCTTCATAGGGCTTAACGTAATGTCCTACAACCTCTACAACATTTGACGTAGACATCTCTATTCACACTAAGCTTCTAATCCTATGTGTACACCCTCTCAACCTATGCACACACTCACTATGTCATGTGTATACGTCACTTCCATTTTCTAAATTTATGCACACACCAAGAATATCAACCATCACTAATATCGTTATACATGCACACCAATAGTAACACACAACATGACAAAAATATGAATAAATCATCAACAATTACATAATTGAAATACCTTCAACCACTGAAATTTTGATATTATAACTAAAATTTATTGAACATGTATAACATGCATGATAATGCATAAATCAAATAAAAAGATAGCCATCCACTTTTTTTTAAATGACATTATGTCACATTACAACCTACATAACCTTGTCACAACAATGAAAAAATTATTGCCTCTCATTTTGTCACAATAATAAAAAAATTATTACATCTTATTATCCCCACCGCCCTGACATGTATAACACATTCAGTGTTCCATTGACCTTGAATTAATCTGCCATTTGACCAAAAATCAAATTACAGTTAACATTATAAATTTTACCTTTAATATTTAAATTTTATTTATTTAAATTCTGTTTCGTTAATTTGCGTTGGCTCTTATTTTGTAATCATGGCTGATGTACAACCATTAAATCATTCTTAGCCACCTACCAATACGACCGTTAATCGCAGTTAGTTTTGCTCCACTCGAATAAACCACATTCGTCCATTAATGCAATTCCATTAATGGTGAAAATCTACTCGAATTAGGCCAACGCTGAGGAAGTCTATGGAAGCAAAATGCATAGAAGCAAAGGCATGGGAAAAAGTGCATGGGTGTTCATGTCAATCTATTTTATTGGTTATTTTTACCAATATCAATAATTTTATATATTTTTCCAAGACTATAATTTTATATATCATACTATATTCTCTACTCCCATCATTAATAGTTTAATGGAATTCTAAGACCGAGATGGGAGTGATCATCTAAAGTTCCATTCTTGGGCTTTACTTTATATCTCAATGTGTATTGTGTGGTGATATACTTCATCATAATGCATATGCAAATGAAAATATTTTATTTAAAGTAATTCTATTTAAATTTTTAAATTTTTAAAATTGGTTGAGTTTATTAATAATAGAAGTTTAACGCATTATCTACAAATTTATGATGGAGCGATTTTATAATGAAATATTTTAATATTTATAAAATATAAGTAAAAATAAATAAAAGTATTAAAATCAATGTACAATATTTCTTACATTTTTAGAATAAATGCACTTCGCTCCAAATTCATCCTTACACATTTGATAAAACAATGTACCAATTAATCACTGGAACATATCAATATGCATAACCTATTATGTTATAATACTACAATAATAAATGCATTATAGAACGGATATACACTATTGGATTTACAAATATTTGTAAATGTTATATGTTTTTTTATTTTTATTTTTTTTAATGTATCTTTTGCTTGATGTTATTTACAACATTATTCAATATCAATAGCCTAATATAATTGTTCTAAAAGTTCCTCTACACTCATGCATATTCTTCCATTCACGTGCGTGGATGAGTTTTGCCGAAAAAATATATATTTTCTATCATACAAATAATAGTTTTGTCTAGCGTTTTTTACTGTAATTTAACTATATTTAAACTAAGTGAGAGTATCTACAGTATAACTTTTATTCAAATGCAACAATTAATTCCCTCATTTCAAAATTCAACAATTAAACTAAGTGATAAAAAACGCTAACTATATAATCTTATTTTATCTAATATACATATTATTATTTTTTTTTTTTTTATTTTACTTTTCATTAATAACATTAAATTATATTTTACTTATATTAATAAATCATATAATGAAATTTTACTCTCTCTAACTAACTTTCACGTTCAATCCAATATGGAGCTAACTTCAAACATCCCTTAACAACATGTATGAATGAAAAAAAACACCCATACACTAATTATAATCAATATTATATTAACATAATATATATTACATTTTATTTTATTTTTTATTTTTTATTTTTTTCTCGTGGAAAAAAGTCGTAATTTCTATTGATATAAAATAAATTACATTTTGTAGATGCCGAGGCATATGCATATGGGGGCAAGATTGCCGATCAAGAAATACATAGGACTGTCCAAAATAGCTAGAAAAGCATATCTGATGTATCTACACGCAAGGAGTCTATAATCAACTATATTATGTCTCCAAAATTGTGTTGTCTCTTCGCAGAGAGATAAAAACTATATACTGGATATCAAAACCTGTATGTTCATGTATGAACCACTAAACAATATATACAATAATAAAACTTTGGGCTTATAGCCCAATCTGCCCAAGTTCCACAAAAGGTCTGTGATAGTATTGATGGCAGGACCCATCAATTTCCTCCTGTATCAATCAGTCATTGCCCTGTCTATGCATTGCCGCTTTTGATAGCTGATTTGCCCCCGTGTTTTGCTCCCAATAAATGTGGTGACAGACAAAAGAATCAAAAGAAGATATCAATCTTTGTGCTTCATGTAGTATATGTCTCAAAGAGTAAGCGTTGCAATGGGATGCATTATTAAGCCAATTGCAAACGATTTTGGAGTCGCCAAATAACTGTAAATGTCTGCAGTGCTTTTCTAAAGCAAAATGTATGAGATGTTTAGCAGTATAGAGTTCATCATAATTATTTGTGCCCCTGCCAAGATTTATTTGAATCTTATAACAATGAGATTAATTTAGAAATAGGATGGCTCCCCCCCCTCATCCCGTCTCTTGTGCGGAACCATCAAAATAAGCCCATGGTTTTGATTTGTCTATAGTTTCCGGGATAATGGTGCGGGGAGGGGGGTTGGTGTCCTCCTCAGGAATACGATCAAAATCAGCTATAGTATGGAGCAGAATGGTCGGCCAATGAGGGGCTTTTTGGTTGAAAATAGAAAGATTTCTGGCAATCCAAATAAACCAGCAGTCAAAGAGGGGCATGTTCGTGGCTTTTCCAGAATAGTCTTGACACCAGGAACTCCAAGCATTCTGGAGGTTGTGCCCTTGCCAAGCTTTTAGGGAGAAATAATGTATATATATTACATTCCCTTACGATATATATTAACAACTTTTTATTATAAAAATATGTAGTTTATTACTTCATAGATATATTTCTCGACATCTATTTGTAAAGAAAATCACAACTTTTATTAATCCACCTTTTTCTATATTTTTAATGAAATATCAAAAATCTATATTCTCAAAGGGAAAAAATCATAAATTTTACTGATTAAACACAAAATATTCTTCATATGTGTGATTATTAAAATCTTAAATCCCTTTATGTGTGATTATTAAGATTTTAAATTTTGATATCAAAATACTCTGTCATCCTAAGATTTGATATCATAGAGTGATGCGACCTGCACTAACTGCCTCATTTACCTTAATTCATGTGTCCTTTTTAGAGTGACGATTCTATCCCACCTGTCTTGATTGATGCGAATATTCGTGCCCTCTTAGAGCCTTCACTTCATTTTAATTAGAAATACATTTTTAATTAATAATATTTTAATGTTTTTTATATGTTTTTGTTTATTAAATAATAATATTTATTTGTATAGTTTATAAGCTTTTATATTAAATAAAAATATTTTGTTATTATAATAATTTTTAATATTTTTTTTTGTTTTTTAATGATTAAAATAATTGGTTATTAAATTTGTGATAGAGGAATCTATTATGACCAATATCACTATAATTTTTAGGTATTTATGTATATCTCTTATACAACACTGATACATCTAGAAATTTAAATTTGAAACAATTAATACATGACACTTCAAATACTTAATTATTTCAAACAATTGATACATAACACTTTATTATTTTAAGTTTCTATTTATATCCTTCTTTAAAAACTTATAAATCTAGAAATTTAAATCTAAAAAAATTGATGCATAACACTTCATTATTATCAGGAAAGAAAGAAATAAATTATTTTAATGTCCACGATGCTAAAGATAACATATGTGACAGATTACTTCTTCATTTGCTTGATGTATTCGACCCTTTTTCTGTGAAGCCTCACAATAAATGCTCCCAGCTTCTCGACAAACCCCTCGCTAAATAGATTATCCCAAGAGTTAGTTGCCAACATATTTGCCTAACTTTCCCTGTTGTCTTTGAAGACCTCACATTCTAAAATGAAATGCTTTTCTGTTTCCACTTTTCCGAAAGAACAAAAAATGCATACTTTTTTCTCCCACACTTCTTTTGCCCTTTTCCAGCATCTGTTTCACAACGATGTTGATGAGGAGTTGATGAGAATTAGTCCTTAACTGAGCAATAAGAATTTTGGCTCTCCAAGAGATATTGTCCTCTATGCATGCTTTTGGTTGATGACTATAAGTGAGATTAAACACTTTGATATAGTACTTTTTCTTTCTTCCTAGCTCCTTATCCCAAGTACACTTGTGGAACTTATCCATAACAAAAACTTTTATCCCTTTACTGTTTATGGAAAACATGTTCAAATAAATACTCTATTTACTAAACCATTTGTTATTTTGCTACCCAAAACCTTTTTTTTTTAAATTGCCATCCACCCTAAACCCTAAAAGCATTTTCACATTTTCAACCTAATAATTAAAGGAGTTGTCTATAATGCTACTTTTTGGAGATTCCGGTGACAGAATCCGACAAAAGAAATTGAGGTTAAATCTTGATTTGTTGCAGTTAAAATGATTTTTTAACTGCATATTTGGATTCAGCACCCTGGAAAACCCCTGGACGCTTTGATTGTGCAGAAACTAACTATCAAACTTGCCATTCCAATAAATTGCTGCCAGATTTTGACCGGAAAAACCCACCAGAAAAACTTCCAAAAAATAGCATTATAGACAACCTCGTGGTTTACAAACTGTCGCGTTTTTTAAATTACCATCCGACTCTAAACGCATTTTCACATGTTAAGCCTAATAATCAAATGTGGTTTACAAACTGTCGCGTTAATTTTAGTTTTAAATTTTATAATAGACTAGTAGTCGAATTTAAACTCGAGTCTGGCTCAGAATATCTCAACTAATTCCCCTTGATCCCATGAATGTAAAGAAAATACACGTCGATTACTAAATTTCCATCCGACACCGAAACCCTTCTTCTCTCACGTGACTTCAAATTCAATAACCTTCTGCACTCGGTGGAATATGGAAATTGATCAAGCTTCATACCTGAGTCGTGCTCCTCACCACTCATATGTCGAGCTGCAGCTGATAAACATACTTGTGTTGCAGCAGGAAACAGATACAACACGCATAAAATAACATAAATTGAGAACAATGAAACTCGCAACTCAACGAGGATTGCAAATCTATGGATCAATCAATACGTGAGTTATTCAAAGTTAGAATTTCAGTGCTTGTTTTAGTATTGTCAGGCATTGTAAAAATTCAGAGTTTATATTGAATCAGTTACTTCCTTCTATTAAGCTTGCCCAGATTAATGCATATAGTAAAACGCTCACTTCAATTGAATGTTAAATTCCCATGGATACGCAGTCACATGAGTCTCTCTGTTGGGTTTCAGAGTAGACATGATACTGAAAGAATAGTTAGAGAAAATCGAGGATACCAAAATGAAAAAACTGAGAGTAGTACTGGATTTCTCCACAGAGAATATGAAAATTTTGGGTATTTGGAAGTAGACATTTGTACAGATCCCAATGCCTATGCTTCTCTCTTGCAGGACTGCATTAAGAACAAATCTCTGGTGGATAGCAAGGGTGTTCATGGTTGTATCATCAAAATTGGATTCCAAGGAGGCACATTCATATGGAATCGGCTGATGGACACCTATATGAAATGTGGAAGCTTGGAGAATGCACGCCAAGTGTTTGACAAAATGTATACGAAGGATACAATTTCATGGAATACAATGATTGGGGGATATGCGAAATTTGGCAATATTCAGGAGGCACGCCGACTGTTTGACAGAATGCCTGAGCAAAATGTGGTTTCTTGGAACGCTGTGATTGCGGGATATGCCCGACATGGGCATCCGGAGGAGGCCCTGGAACTTTTTAAACATATGCAAGTGGCAGGCTTCGAGTCGGACCGCATCACATATGCATGTGTTCTCAGTGTGTGTGCCAGTCTACTGTCTCTGCAGCAGGGTAAGCGGGTTCACGCTTATGTGATTAAAGATGGATTGGAGTCTGATATTTTTGTTGTTAGTGGCCTTATTGACATGTATGCCAAATGTGGGATCATAGGTGAAGCAGACCAACTGTTTCAAAGAATGCCCGATCGAGATGAAGCAGTATGGAATTCTATAATTGCAGGACATGCCCGAGAAGGACATGGTGAAGAGGCCCTAAAACTTTATTGCCGAATGCAAAGGGAAGGCATGAAGCATGACCGCATAAGCTTTGCGAGTGGTCTTGGTGCATGTGCAAGCCTTCCGGATTCAGAGCATGGCAAATTGATACATGCCCATATTATAAAAACTGGATTTGAGCACGAAGGATTTACAGGAAGTGCTCTCGTCGACATGTATGCCAAATGCCAGAACATAGAAGATGCTGTTCGAGTGTTTGATAGAATGCCACATCGTGATTCGGTTTCATGGACTGCAATAATTGGAGGTTGTGCACAAAATGGGAGAAGTGAGGAGGCCTTGAATTTGTATTGCCTAATGCAATCAGAGGGATTAATGCCAAACAATTTCACATTTGGTAGTGTTCTCAGTGCATGTGCCAGTTTAGTGGCCCTGGCACAAGGCAAACAGGTCCATTGTCACATTATTAAAAGTGGATTTGAATCAAATGTGTTTGCAGGAAGTGCCATTGTCGATATGTATGCCAAGTGCGGAAGCATAGAAGATGCGCGACAGGTGTTTGACAATGTGGTTGAAAGGGACTTGGTCTCATGGAATGGTATGATTGGAGGATATGCCCAAAACGGCTATGGCAAGGAGGCTCTCAAACTCTTTGAAGAAATGTTGTCCGTGAACATGAAACCAAATCAGAGTACCTTCGTTGGTGTTCTATCTGCTTGCAGCCGCACAGGCCTGGTTGAGGAAGGCTGTTATTACTTCCATTCAATGAGTCAAGATCATTCAATCAAAGCAGGACCAGAGCACTATGCTTGCATGGTTGACATTCTTGGCCGTGCAGGACGTCTAGATCAGGCAAAAGACCTTATCAAAAGCATGCCATTTGAACCTGATGCTCTCATTTGGGGCGCATTGCTTGGTGCATGCAGAATTCATGGCAACATGGATCTAGGACAGCTTGCAGCAGAACAGCTTTTTGAGTTGGAACCACAAACTTCTTCGACTTACATGTTATTGTCAAATATCTATGCATCAGCTGGCAGGTGGGAAGATGCAGCTAACATCCGTAAAATGATGAAATCTAGGGGAGTTAGAAAGATGCCAGGATGCACCTGGATTGAGGTTAAGAATCAGATATATCAATTTATAGCAGAGGATAGGTCACACCCTAAAGCAGAGGAGATATACGCAACTCTAGAGGCACTGGCTGCACCAATGAAAGCAGCAGGTTATGTGCCTGACACAGACTTTGTGCTTCATGATGTTGATGAAGAGCTTAAGGAAGACATTCTCTACCATCACAGCGAGAAGCTTGCCATTGCATTTGGACTTATCAGTACACCTAGTGGGATACCCATTCGGATTGTTAAGAATCTTCGAGTGTGTGGTGACTGTCACAATGCTACCAAAATCATCTCAAAGATTGTTGGACGGAAAATTGTCGTAAGAGATGGAAGTCGTTTCCATCATTTCAAACAGGGGTTGTGTTCTTGTGGAGACTACTGGTGATGTTTGGTGTGCTAAGCAATGAACAGAAGATGGATAGTTCTGTTCTTTGTGGTTGGTGTTACTTGATGAATATGATGTAGCTCCCAGGATCTACAAACTATTCTGGTACCAAATTCAGGTAGGTTTGAAGCTCTTACTCTTTGACCAGTAACTCCAGGTATTCATGACGGATGCTTATTGATCAATGCATGTTCTCCTTCCAGTTATTAAAAAGTCTTTACATGATGCGAGTTTGTTATACTTTTAGCTTTCTAGACACATGACTGGGTAATCTAAAATGAAATCGATTGGTATGGATGTAAATAAAACAATTTAATTTATTCAATGACTAGAATTTGATAAAAATGTAGACTAGAATGTCTAAACTTTCACGTTTCTAGTCCTGATGTAATTAGTTGTTTTTATTTTATTTTTCCAAAGTAGATATAAAGCATTGTAATTTGTAACTGATCAAATCTCTGCTGTCTATTCTTTTCAGCATTGTATGCTTGCACCTTGCACAAAAGGCATGCTCCCAGTTCTACTATGGAAGTGTGGGTCACTACGAACATCACCGAATTGTAACATCATATATTTATAATATAACTGCTTTTTAGTTTTACCATTCCACTATCCGTGGGTTTTATTAAATTACTCCTGTCAGTTCGTTTTGCTCTGCCATTCTGAATCGCTTTGTATTCTGCCAGTACTTTATTTCAACAAATAAAAAATTATTCAATAAGAGAAGGGCAGAACATTTTGGCTGCGTGGTTGACATTGCAGCAATGCCAGGCATCTAGATGAGACATAGGATCTAATTAACAGCATCCCAGTTGAAGGAGGTGCTCTGAGGAGAAATTACTTGGTGCATGCAGAATCGATGGCAGCAGGAATCTGTGAAAATGTCTAGCAGAATGCCTTCTTTAATTTGAACCAAGTAACTCAATCTATATGTGTCAAACATATATTCAACTGGCAGGTGTGATAAATCAGCATTTATTTGAAAAGAAAGTTATGAGAATTGGAAAGGGCTAAGTGCACCTATGGAGTCTAGATAGGATGCATCAATCAGGAGGGAGGATAGATCACACCCAAAAACGGAGGTGATATACACTACAATACTGAAAGTAAATGGACCAAAGGAAGGTGTAGTGGAACTTTTATGTCAGAATTACATCCCCGAGATTTGGGATTAAGTATTGCATTCTGTATTAATTGCAATTAATGTGGAGTAATCTGACCTTAGCTCTCGGTGAAATTGGAGGGGATATTTAATTTTGCAATCTCTTTAGATGCCTAGTGAAGTGCACTTGGCATCATGAGATTGAAGCAAGATGACATCCAATAGACTATAAATAGTAAATACTCAATCATATACTCATTTGCAATCAGTTTGAGTTGAGTTTGAAGGCTTCTTAGGGAGATTCCTCCATCAAGGTGCACATGTGAACTTAATTTCTCTGCGATTTATCTATGGCTGTAAATATTCTCTTGAATTTAACTATTACAATATCTTGGTTGTCTATTGTGTTTCTTGGCATGGGCTTCTAATGTAACAGTAATTACTAATTCTTTATTATTAATAACATTGTAGGTTTTTAACTTGCATGCCTTCGTTCTGATGATATAACCACTCACAGTAGTATGAGAGCTTTGAATCCAAGCCTGCAGAGTGGTGTGTACTGTGAAAGCTTTCTCATGGAGGAATACATCTTTATCGTAGGCTGCTTCATAAAATAGATACACTAATAAGCTATCGTTAGAGGTTTTGTTTTGCAAGCAGGATATTCTGTGTTTAAAAGGTTGAGATGTATTCTTTTAGGAGGATGGAGGGATTGCGAGAAGACGCATTTAATGCAACTGTGATTTATGAAAGGGTATGTTTTTATACATGTTTGAGCAAATCAACTTCTGTGTCTTTGGATATTGTATGTATAGTAATGTTTAATGTCCTTTGGTTGGTTTATTTGTTAATTTTCTGTTTTTACCTGCATTGAATGATATTAGAGCATGTTCTGATATTGTTGGGCAGAGGTGGGGAGTATATGAAATTGGAGTTTCACAATAATTTTTGTTAAAATATAAGAAGAATCTGCTAAAATAAACATAAGATTCGACAAGTTGACAATTAGAACTAGGATTGATTCTTTGTAACAAATGTTGGATACTACGTTGAATATGATGGCATTTGTTTTGATAGTACTCCAATTAACATGGGAGAAAGTTCTTCAACACTCAGCACATTATTGGGAGCACATTAATGGAAGGTTTTGGAGAATTGCTAAAACTTGGAAACAAAGTGTGTAAATATGATGGTAATCTTAAGACTGGAACCTCACATCCTTAGATTTTAGTACTAGGAAAATTATTTAATATTTTTATTCTTACTTCTCTAGAAAAAGAACAAGCTGACGGTATTTCAAAGTTTGAATCAAAACAAGTTGTGCGGTGCAAATTTTACACCACTAGACTGACAAAGCAAAGAATTAATCATCCTGGGATATGGGAAGATTTTGTCAAGGCAGTGAAGGAGAAATATTGACCTTGGGATTATGAATAATATTTATAGAAGGAATTTCGAAGTATAGGACAGAATGTAGATAGACCATTCTTGTAGATTGAATAGCAAGTACTAGAAAAAATTGTTTGAGGATCGTCATAAAATGGCTAACAAATTCATGAATGGGTTGAGATTCCCGGTCCAGACGTAGAGGAGTTGTATGAACCTAATAAATACGGAGAAAGCGTTCAAGTTGGTGCTAAGGGGGAGACAAGACTCCAAAAGGACAATAAGAGGAAGGATGCGTGGAACAAACAAAGGGGTCATGCTAAATTCAATTTCCACTATGTAAGCACTAAGCAAGGAGGCCAACTAAGTCTTCAAAATAATCTAGGAGAAAAGAGACAATTATGAAAACCAAAATTGCGGATGTGGAGGAAGTAATTAATGGGAGACTAGAAGGAATAAAAATGATTGCTCTGCCAATGGAACACAATGATTGAAAAATATGAAGAGGTGCATTCACGTAAATAAAGAGTCTTTTTGTTTTAGAGATCTTGTTGAACTTACGATAGAAAGGATGAGTCATGGCTACTAAAGAATTTATTTTATACAATATGCAAGGTAAGGATAATTACAGACCTTGGTTATTAATTTGGGTAATATTGAGAATTTAATAAGCACATGTATAGCTTCTTGTCCGGGCTAAAAGCCACATCTAAATCCATGTAAGTTGCATTGGAAGCAACATGGATATACTGCCTACCTACAGTGTAGGTCCCTTGTAGCTTTTGATGAACCATGCATGGTTCACTGCATATGCCTACATGCTTCAAATATACAACTCACAACAAACCATAGAGCATATGGACATGCATGCCGAAAACGAATATTCAAAACTGCATTTATGTTATAGCACATTTTAAACATAAATTATAAACCTTTTTTCCCCATGGCCAGGCATTCCGTATCTTAAATTTATTATGTAACAATTTCACTTCTTAAATCTCATAAGAATTCCAAGCCTTGAATTTGCTTCAGGTTATTACTATTGTTATTGTGGATATATCCATGAGATTGCGTTCTAGAAGAACCCTCTAGAATATAAAATTGGTTCCTTTTCTCCCGAAGTTTACTTTCTAATAATTTCTCCCAAATGGTTATTCATTAGTTATATAGAATTAATGAGCTTGATAATGGCAAGAATGTACATCTTCCATGGCGAATCAGCTATCCTTTTAAATCGGCTACATGTTACTATCACCAATTCCGCTATTTTCCCCACGGGATGTCATATGCATGATGAAATCATTGAACATCCAACCTATGCTTGCATTCGAGATAACCATATCATTTTCTATGCAACATTATTGCTGTCTTTATGACGTTTTATTGTTTATATCATTATATTTGTATGTTTTGTAATTTTTGTGTTTTGTGCTATCTATCATATCATAACAGTTTCTTTCTTTCTGTTGTATGTTGATTGTTATGTAAACACATTCATGATTAAAGATCATGCCTCCCCTTTTTAAAAGTGATGGAGGACCTCCATCATCTTGCTTATTAAATGGGGCATTATTTTTAGAGCTAATTTTCATTCATCTCCTTATTAACTTGAGAAAGATGTTTTCCAACTTAAATATATCTTGTATCCATTGTTTCATTCAAAATTGGATCATTTAGAAGAGTAGCGTTGGATGTAGGATTGCTTGAGGAAGTGTTTCATTCAAAATTGGATCATTTAGAAGAGTAGCGTTGGAAGTAGGATTGATTGAGGAAGTTTGTTGAATTAAATTTACTGATCGATAAAGAAGATTAAAAAAAAGGTTGGTGATGAAGTTGACTAGTGTATTGATCACTGTGGGATTGACTAGTGTGGATATGTTAACAACTAGATTGAAAAAATCGATCAAAGGAATGACATAGATTGAAGGACTAGTAGGGAGCCTTGTTAGTGATAGTATTATGTTTGGTTAGACGGATGCCAGTGAGAAAGGGATGTCTACATGGCATCAGGGATTGAGATGAATTGTTTGGATAGTGAATATTTATTACTAAAGGGGAGTCAAACCGTTGGATAATTGATGGGATGCAAAAGAAGTTGAACCACTCTAATTAAATCTTCAAGATGGTCCATAAGAAGGTATATTATAAGGAGGGGGGTTAGAGAGGTTGGAAGTTCAAAAATCTAATTGTGGAAGCCGATTAATGGATCACAAACAACTTAGAGAGTTATTGCAAAGAGGAGGAAATATGTTCCTTGTGGAAATGATAGGCCCTGACTCTTTTATTAGTGGTTTTAGATGTTGTAAAGTGGAAATTTATCAATGTAGAATCCTAGAGGTCATGCAAGCTTGCATTTCGTAAATATTTCGTGGTCAAATGATTTCTCTACAATTAATAATAAATGGACTTTATTTCCTATGAGGGTTGTCTTTAAAAATACGTGTACTATGTGATGAATGCTTATGAGATTTATTTTTTTTGTTTCTTTTTTTGCTATATGCTTAAAAAGGAGATTGAATCTAGGCTATAATATTCATTATATAGGGTTGATTTGAATTAACCATATCCATTTGTCTAGATACATTAGGCAATGTCGAATTTCCCGCTAGAAAACATATTTGTTTGTTTTTAGAGTAAAATTCTTGTTTTCTTAAGGAGTGTATAATGAAAATGAGGTTTGGATATTTGCAAGGTGTAGAGCCATTGTTACCTATAATTACCCGTAGTCTACTATGAGTCAAACTAAGATTGTGAAAGACAAAGAGATTGCCAACGTGAACTTAGATTAAAGGATTGGGAGATATGAATAAAAGTTATTATAGATTTATTAGAGGATTTGGTGTAAGCTCTAGCTAACAAGAATAAACATGGGCAAGAAGAAACTTCTAATAGAGAAAAGGGAGAAAACAAATAGCCCCAAGATTAACAAAGAAAAGATCATGCGACATGGAGATAACCCTCAAACTTCTAGAGACCCTTTTATAATTATAGCTAAAGTCAAGATGAAGACTTGTTGTGGTCAAATATACCTTTATACACTAAATAATTAATTGTATGATAGCCGGATGGAACTTGATAAACTAAACAATTGGTTGTAGTAGTAATGAGTCTATTTTAGATGCATTACAGTTTATCAACACAAAATATTTTTTCCTTTCCATTGAAATGGAGGGAAATATTTTGCTATGGTGGTAGAGCCTATTCGAGAAAGCTTACCAAGTTGCATACTAGCAGGACTTTAAGACACTTTTTAGGAACCTATTTTTTCCTATGGGTTATGAAGAGGAACATGAGTTCAAATGGCTTCATCTTAGACAAAGACGAGGGAAAATGAGTTCAAGAATATATAACCATGTTTAAAAGGAAATGCATCCAAATATGCCCTATGAATCACCTTGGATATTTCATTGGTTAGCTCACCAAAATAGATCTAAACTTAAAATGTTAATTTTAGGTATGTTCTATGCTTAGAGCAATTTATTTCAATTTTCACAGTTAGCTCAATATCTTTTCCATATTAGCAATCACATTAGCATTAAAGTAAACTCCAAATAAACATAAATCGCAGAAGACAAGCCAAGACAAGAGGACACAAGATGTGGCGCTAGCCGGGGACAAACCCCAATGTGGGCAAACCCTTGATCAATTCTTCTTATATGTTCTTCAATAGTTCAACAAAGAGAGAGATAGTATGTTTACAACAGAAGTCAACACTTTGACTTATCTAGATAAGAGCATAGATCTTCTCTAAGAAGATGATACATGAGATCAGTTGAAGACATGTTGCTTCAACTGATTCTCCAAGGTGACTCCTTCACCTATCATTGTGTTGCGTTTTGTCATCATGCTGCACCTCACCGTGCTGCACCCATCATCACTATGCTGCATCTCATCATGCTTCATTAATCATGACTGTACCCATCACTGTACTGCATTATGTGCCATTGCTGCACCATGTTGCCATACTGACCTATGTGCTCGCTGCATCTTGCTTGCTTGTTGTCCCTAGCATGCCTGTTGTCCTTTGCATGCTTGCTGTTGCATGTTAGCTGTAACATTGCATGCTTGGTGTATTTGCTGCTAAGTACCATACAACTGTCCTAATGGTAGTTAGTTGTCCCTTGCATGCTGCTCTCCTTCAGAGACAGATGCTCTGGTTGTTCTGGTAGTTTCCGAAATTTCGTCTGTTCCCGCAGTTTCGACAATTTCGACTATTTCTAGTGGTTCCGCCAATTTCGGATTTTCCTGGCAGTTCCGGCAATTCTCGACAGTTCCGGCTTCTGCCCTCTCCGTCAGCTTTCCCGGTTGTTTTGGCAGTTCTGGCTGTTCCCGACAGTTTCGGCTATTCCCGACGGTTTCGGCTATTCCCGGCAGTTCCGACTATTCTCGGCAGTTCTGACTTTTCCCTGCAGTTCCGACAGTTCTGGGAATTCCGACTATTCCTGGCAGTTCTGACAATTCCGGCTATTCCCTGCAGTTCCGACAGTTCCGGCTTTTCTTGGTAGTTCCGACAGTTCCCAGCAGTTTCGGAAGTTCTGGCTTTCCCCGGTAGTCCCGGTAGTTCTAGCAGTTCTGGGAATTCCGGCTATTCTCGGCAGTTCTAGCAGTTCCGACAATTCCAGTTATTCCGGCTATTCTCGACAGTTCCGGCTTTTGCCCTCTAGATTAGGGCAGTGTTATCCCTATAGGATCTCTCCTCCTACTAAAACCCAAAGACAAGTAGAGAGGAAGAGATCCCAAGTGTGTTGAAATGACTTGAAGGCCACATCTATTTATACCAAAACGTTGAGCACAAGTGGGGTTTATTTGGTTGTTGGCCGACCTTGATGAATTGTCCCATAACACAAATGAATTCATATCTCCATGAATACTTATTGGAATCAGATGATATTTAGATCAATCCTACACCTCTCGATGAGAGGGATCCAAGAAAAATATCAGCTTCCATTAATAAGATGACCCACATGCATTTTGGACCTAGTTGCCAATTTTAACATAAAACAACTGCATTGAACCTATGCTCAGTTGTGCAATTATTATTTTGTGATTTTAATGCTCTAACATAAATAGAAACACACCTTTTAGAGCTTTTACTATTGCAACAAATGAAATAGATTATAGTGGAAAACCACAAATTAGAATGCAACCTTGGAAACCCATGTGGGAAAACTAGCATTCCGTGAAGGATCATGGCTTCTTTCTTCTTATATTTGTTGAATGGTGTTGTCATTGATGCCAACGTTGGTCTTTGAACGCTCTTAATATTCATATGTGGAATGCATTAATTGGAAGTTCCAATGGACAATAAGCCTTGGAAGAATGCAATATTCCTAATGGAACTTTTACATTGATAACAAAGACATGCAAAGATAATAGCACATAAATTTTCAGACTAATCCACAAACTGGCCAAGATTTTATTAATAATAGTGTTGTGGTACAAATGAGTTGGAGAAAATGCACATGGGCTTGCACAAGGCAAGCTACAAGCACTCGATGATGAATACAAGAAAGATCAACAACTACAATGGCAAGCTCCTCCAAAAAACTGCACTGTTGCTCCAAAACTGCACTACTACTTGACTTTTCTCCCTGATTTTCCCACTCTAGAGTGCCTAGAAAATTCTATAAAATTAGGAGTGTGCTCCTTGCCCAAAACCCAGAAAAACCCAGAAAGGATTTCCCTTCATTCCAACCTTCAAAATTTGACCCTTCACAACTTGGCCCTCCTTCAAATGCTAATTTTGTTACTGTAGATGCCTCTGTCAATCTCTGCCCTCCAAACTCTAGCAATCCTCCTCAAATGGCCCTCCCAATGATTTCCCAACACCTTGGCTCCAAGCTCCCCTGGATGATTCTGCCCCCAAAGAGTCTCACTCCAATGACTGCGCAGTCATGGAGGAGATGACACAATGTTGCTTATGATAAAGTGAGAGTTGTGTATGGGTTGGTCCCCTTGTTGTTACTGCCCTCTACACTCCTGAAAATGATAAAATAACACTCTTGTAGCTTCTCCGGTCAATTCCTCGACATCCCAGCTCCACATACAACCAGTGAATCCTCCCTCTGTGCAGTGGTGGCTCCCAGATTGCCTACTCTACTCCATAAATGCGTTGGACTTGTGGTTGATGCCTCTTCCAGTCTCAGTGACGAAGGAAAACCTTCCTTGGGTGGCACTCGAAGTACACTGAATAAAGGTTAAGCTTCTCGCCTTGGGAAGCTCTTGTGCTGAACAACACAATATTGGCTCAACTGAACAACTAAGGCAAATTCGATTTTCAAATAGACAAAAGACCCCTATTGCTCGCTCATTCCTTCCTTTTATAATTGTTGGCCATGCATTCCTTGTGCGTCCCTCCACCAATTCGATTTGCCTCAAGGAATTCAAATTCCTTCTTCCCCAAGTGTGTACTTGATGTGGCTTCCATATTCCACCAGAGCTGCAAATTTTCCCTTTTCCTCCTAAGTCCCAATGCCAGAATTGCATCCTCTCCCAAAACTCATCTCTAATGCTGAAAATCAAAATTGGGGATATTACAAAGAAAGAGAAGGAAGTCCAACCTTTGTGGTGTGGTCTTGTACTCGGCATTTAATGAGGATTTTGAATGAAAATATCAATGAAATTGCAAGCGAGACCATCATAGGATGCTTAAGTGCTCGTCATGTCATTTTTAACAATAGGTGGCGCACCTCATAACTCCTCACGGTTGACAAGATATGGCTGATCAAAGTTGAACTCTCGAATGTGTGTTTATGGTGCCCAAATGAGATTCTAAAGATAACATTATGATTGGTTATTTCTTTGGCATTTATATTTTAAGAAAATCTTGTTTAAATTATGATTGATTAAATTAGGGTTAAAAGGAGGAAAATATTCTTTGAAAAATCAGCTTCAAAGGATGGTTTAAGGTAGACTCCATTTAAAATGGTGAATTTATCTTCTTGAAGATCATGTCGACCCTCATAAAATTAAAAATTTTGAGCCTTTTCTCAAGTCGGCTTCATGTTTTTATGGACATGTCGCGTTGAAAAATGTAACTAGGTTCAATCATCATAATTATATTGTACTTGTATCAATATGTATTTCATGCAAAAGCAAGAAGAATAAAATGAATTTATATTATTATTATTTCATTAGTCTAACATGTTCTTCATGCTTCTAGGATTTGGTGAGTAAAAGGCTTGTAATTGAGTCAAAGTCCTATTTGGACTTATTGTAAAGAAAAGGAAAAATATTTTTCAAAAATGTAAATGGGGTCAATTCACCTCAAGAAGCCAAGTCGACCCTCTAGGATGACAAGTCGACTCACTCAACAAACACGTTTTTTCGCATGTGAGGACAACTGTATATTGGCATACATCGTCCACCAAAATGGCAAGCAATTCGGTGCTTTTCTGTGATGAGTTTTGAGGTGAAAATATGTGAAATTCAGAGGCTACATTATTGTGAAGACTTGCAAGTTCACGAGGCCAGATATTTGAAAGAAATGCGAGTTCTCTGTGACAAATGTCTGAATAAAATGTGAGTTCTCTGTAGCAAATGGTTTGAAAAAAATGTGAGCACTCTGTGGCAAATGGTTTGAAAGAAATGTGATTTCTCTGTGGAAAATGGTGATTTGAGATAGAAGCGAGTTCCATGTAGCATATGTGCTAAGATTGATGCAATTTATGGTGACTAAGATTGATGCTATTCCCTGTGACTAAGATGATGAATTTGGAGGGATTGACTTGGCATCTTGGAGGTTGGATTCTTGTATTAGCCTTGGGTCTTGGATAACTCACTTTGATCTGATTCTATAAGAAGAGGAATTTTCTAGGTTTCCCCTTTGTGGGGTTTTGGCCTTGTCTTGGAAAGCCTACATTTTGTGTTCTTCAGTTTCTTTATGATATTCATTTACATTTTGGTAATTGTTTGATGAAGAAGAACATAACCGAATAATAAAAAAGCCAACAAACACTCAAATAATTATCATGAAAGAGAAATCAACCCTAATATGCCTACATCTTGGTTTCTTCACATGGTTTCAGAGCTAAGGTTAAGAGAAGGTAGCTTGAAGATCACTTTTGTTGGCTCATTTGAAGACACTTCTACAACAATTTACAACTACTACTTTTGAGAATACTTTTTATCTCTATCAAAGGAAGAAGATTTGAAGTTCACCATCTTTGCAGCAGTCATCACTTTAGAACATCCTTGGAAACCATATCAATATTCTTGACAATCTCTCTCTCTTAACAAGTAAGTTCTCCTCTATGCGCTATATCCTATTTTAATTCTGTAATCCGAAGTATCTATACTAGTAGTTTGAAAGGCAGAATCATAAAGGAGTATGAAATGAAGTAAGGAACAAACATTCATGATATAAATGACATTCGAGCCCTCTATAGTTCACAATATTCTCTGTGATTTATGAAGGAAGATGAAGAAACCCCAAAGGAGTTTGAATCCTCCCAACCTGATGATATTCATTTGTATAAAAGAAAAAAAAGTATGAAGTTTATCTTTGTGGTAAGTACCATGCAAAATTATGTGAAAATTGCACAGTACCTCTGCAATGAAAACTGTAGGAAGAATACCTCTATGATGCGAATTAAAGGAAGACACTTAATATCCTTGAGATCCGAGCTCATCTATACAAAGAGGATCGAAATCCTTAGGGATTTGGAAGGAGACCTAAACTTTCCATTCTATGATGATATCCAAATTTTATATGGAACTATGGTACACGAAATTATGAGCAGTTCAAGTTCTTAAGAGACAAGTCCAAATTTTGAGGCACTATAGGACAATATGAGTCAATCACTATGAGATTCAAAAACACATTTGCTGATAGGTTAATCCAAGTTTTAGTGACACCAAGAAGAGTTTACAAGCAACATATATAAAAGACAAAAAGAGTTGATAATTCTAAAACATCTCTAAGGCAATTAATAACTTCAGAAGTATGGTAGTCATATGAAGAAGTCTACAATGATACAAATCTCTTATGATGCAAGCCTTAAGGAAGCTACAAAACCATGCAATCATGATTACCGAGCCTTCTACAACACTATAATATTTTTCTAGGGATTCAAAATGATGAAGAATGCAAACTTTGAGGCATTGAGAAATGCTTATAAAGTGCAGGTTTGTGACAATATTCGTGATAAGAATTTGAAGATATGCGAAGCGTACTGTGGCATATATCTATGAAGAGGTTCTACACCTCACGAACGAACATTGAAATGCATTGTAAAGTGAAAGAAATAAAAAACAGTATGGAGAAAAGGACTGAAGATCGAAAGACTAAGGTATAAATAAATGGACTAAACTCATCAATAGAAGCTGAGAACTCTGTAAAAGAGTTGTGACAAGTCATGGAAGGTGTTATGATGAGAAGTAGCTATGTTACATCCTTCCCCATACATAATAGAAAAATGACGGATCTACTATGAAGTCGACAAGACATTGCCAACAACAAAAACGAATATGACATCCTGAAGATTGAATTCATCTCTATGGTTTGTAGCCTACTTTGAAGAAGAAGGGTTTGAGATCAATGTGGAAATAATATAAAGACTTGTTTGTAGAGGTATATGGAGAGAATTAAATGAGAAGTTCAAATCTCTCTTTGACGCAACTCCCAGTAATCATGGAGATTAGGTAAAGTTAATAAGAGGTGCGTATAAATCATGTTCATTTGCAATTAATGATAAGTAGTGATGCTATGGAGTAATGCATCATGTTACCACTCAAACTAGTAGAGGGCCTAAAAGGGACTCTTTAAGGGACACCTACTAGATCAAGAGAAATAATGGAGACGTAGCCCATTATCATCTCATCTAAGACTCCCTACTCTTTATGAACTTTCACTGATGGGAGGAAATCCGGTATATGGAAGGTCACTTGTGAAGAATGAATCAACAAATGGATGTGAAGTGACCTTAATGATCCTTTTCCTAGAAGGAGATCACGAATGGAGCTTGCTTTCTCTTTAAGCAAGGTACAAAGCTTTCTAGGAGAAGGAGGTGAGGATTTAAGGGTTAGGTTGAGGGGATATGAATTGTAAAGGAGTTTCCCAATCCCTAAAATTGTTATTGGATTTGGTATCCTAAGTGGTTCTTGAAGACTTAACTTCTCAAAGGTATGGGATCACACAAGACCATGTGGACCCAACCTAGGTTAAGGGGAGGGAGTTTAGCAACTGATGATGATCTTAACCCAGACAAGGAAGGGGAAAGGATAAAAAAAAATTCCACTTAAAGGTGTCAAACTGATCATATGAGGTACTAGCCTAGGGAAAACCAGGGCAAAGTTTGATCTCTGAGCTAGGTCTTGGGATATCCTACAATCCCACAGTCGAATTTCTTCAAATTTGGAGGAGACCTTGAGGACACACTAATGTAGAAGAGGCTAGGAGATCGAAATTTTTTATGGCTACTTTGTCGCGAAAATGATGCCCTAGGTGACCCAACCTGGCTAGACCTAGAAGAGAAGGGGAAAGGTGAATAAAATTTTTCTTTGAGTGACCACCTATTGGTATATAAGTGCCTAATCCCTTGGGGAGAATGGAGTCTAGGAGAATGATGAGAAAGGACTTCGTTTCTCGGTCAAGGAGGCCTCAAGGACCAGTTCGCTTGGCCTTTAGGGCAAGAAGAAGTGACCTCAAATATTTTTACTTCACTTTGCAAAAAGAGATGGCTTATAAAGATAAATTCAATGGTAGAATTATCCCTAGGAGATTTCATTCAACATACATGGCCCATACATTGAGAGATTCTATATAGAAACAATAATTCCACAATTTCGCAATTATGCAATGCACCAATTAGCCCTAGTATAGCGAAAATCCCATTCCAATGCATATGACAAAGTAAAAAATGAATAGCATTAAATGTGTGTACTTACATGTAAGAGAACATATGCAACCATCAACAATTTGACAATAAAGAAGCTCCAAGAGAAGATAATCCAATCCAAACATCAAAATTCATCCATGCTCCAATTCATCGTCCAAGAAAGAAGTGCAGTATTCTCAAGAGTGAAGAATGATCCAATCTAAAGTGATGATACAAATTAATTCATGTCTCTCCTAATTATACACTCATTAGGAGTTCAAATTACCTAATTTGAGCCCATATTAGCCCATCAACTAAAATAAATTGCAAATAACTATTTATTGGTGACAAGCCCACAAAACTAGCTCATAAATAAAATAATAAGCCTCCAATAGGGCGAATAATGAATTATGCATGTCGTTGGGCTCTCTGAGAGGCCAGATGAAGTCCATAATTGCCATAATGATGAATAAGACTTCCAAAAGTAATGGACTAGGGGTTGTCCCCTTGTTCTCCACATGATAAACCTGTGGTGCTCCCAATGGGTGTGAGGGAACACAAGCGACCTCATGGGTCTCGAAGTAAGTCAAATATGCTTGTAGACCATATGTAAGGGCTTACATGATGATGTAACTGATGCCACATCAACATACAAGTCCTGGGTCATCTGCCAAGTGTATGGTAAAACTGTGGGGCTTGCTGGGCAAAGGTGAACCTTGTGCATCTTCCTCATTGAATAGGTGTTTGAGTAATCTTTGAACATCCCTGGGGATCCATGGATTGATTTCTACTATTGTGGAGGCCCATGGATCTCAACACACACCCTATATGTGCCAATGTAGCCCTTTGGAACGTTAGGACCCCGTATAGGGAAACCAAACTGAAAATGGAGACCACCTGCAATACTGCATAAGATCCAATGCGTCCCCTAGCCTTCTAGTACAAGAAGTCATCAAGGAAATTGAGTAAAAGAGCTTACAAACCATGGACAACATGTGGGGACTTCATAATGGGATGCCCTTCCATAATGGGCTTTGACATGTGCTAATGTCTCCAAGCTCCAAATGGGGTTAACCAAGTATCCTATTAAGTGGTTTCTACTTCTAAAAGGGATAATATGTCCAAGGTACATCCTTTAAAAGGTGGTGGCATTTGGTAGAGGGATGAATGGAGTAGGGAGTGAAAAGGGGCAACCCTGGGCAACATGTTAGGGTACAAGGGTAGCTAGTAAAGGGGAAGCTCGCACTTGGGCATATAATGCATATAAGGGAGAAATCATGGTACACGAGGTGCCCTAACCTTGATTTTCCCACCCTTCTTTATATTCATTTTTTCCTTTTTATGATTTTTCCTTAATTAATTGCTCGAGGCTCAAGGGGTAAGAGAATGATGTGTGAGATATAGTAGTGGATACCACCCTCTTAAGGTAGGGTGTTTAATTTCCCACCAGGGGTTGGGACAATCATGGGTTCATATATGATGAAGGAGGCTCATAGACCCTGTAGGAACCAGGGTGATGGCCATGATGATGGGGTAGAGCTCATGTATTGGCTTTTTCCCATGTGCTAAATGTGTTTGTCCCGACCATCTTTTGCATTTTGTGGTAGATTTCCTGTTGAATGTGGAAAATTATGCTTTTACTTTTCTTTTTAGCTGCATCAACCTTCGGGGCATAATTCCACGCCCAACCTAAGGTGTTGGCAAAGGGAGGGGGAAAGCTAACCCTATGTGGACCTAGTGGAGGAATGTGGACCTAGGTGGGAGAAATGGTGAATGGGGTTATAATGAGTGGAAATGGGTCAATATATGTGGATGAGGGAGCGAGACCACACAACCAAGATTAGGGTTTCCCATGAAATGCCATCCCTAAAGCCAAATGGTCAGTAAAAGAGATCCCATAGGACTAAAATCCAAGGTTAATATCCGAAAGGAAAATAGGGGACAAGAGCGCAAACCTAGTCCACTATTTCCGTCGAATCCCCCCATTAATCCATGCCTAGAAGTGTCCATGATAAGCAAGCTATAATACTCAATTACTGAATGACAAGGCATACCTTTAGGTTCGGGAGGCCCACCTTCAAACATACGATCATGACAGATGGGTGAGGGACCACATGGATGGCTTAGGCGACAGAGAAGTGGCATAACGAGCTAATTGATGACTGCACCGAGATATTGGTTGCCAACTGAGGACCATCTTGGAGAAATTTTTTCTCCTAGGGATGTCACCCACAAAATGGTGGGTAACATCTGGCTCCAACTGGGACGTGATCTCTCTCGAAGTGGATGAAGCTACTTGAATAGGAGGTCAAGAGAACACTAGAAATCTATTGGTTATCGTAGACCTGTTACCTGCACATATCAATGACTAAAGACACAAAGAAACATGTTTTTCATGGTGTCTTATGATCACCCATGCTTAGTGTTAGGCTGTAAAATCAACAAAAAATAAAATATGCAAATTTTAATTTAGATGCATCTAATCTACCATGAGAAATATCATATGATGTTAGTTCTAATGACAAATCAACATGCAATGCATCCTACTCTATCATGCATATGATACAATATCAATTCCCCAGGAACGAGGTGATACAACTTAATTTGACCGGCTCGGGCCAAAGTTCGTTGTTGAGTTTGGCAATGTAATAGTAATCCTCCCTAACCTTTCCATGAATATTGTCAGACATTGGATCTCTATCACAAGACCAAGTCCACGACCTTATACTCCTTTTTAGGCTTCCACTTTCTGCTTGTTTTAGAAATTGGTCGTTTGGGAATATGAACTTCTTGAGCCAGGAGAATAGGAGAAAGCTTCTCAATTTCATGTATTTCATAATATGGTCCAGGCTTAATCACATGAGATAGGTAGGTGGGTTCCATATAAAGTATAAAAGGGGTTCCATCAGAGTGCGATGGTAGCATATGATAAGTCCATTTGAACATGACCCCCAATGGTAGCCCCCATTTCCTAGATAATAGCACCCCCCACACATCAGGAATATCAATGACAACAACATCCATGAGAAGGGATATGTCGGGATTCCAGGCCAAAGAAACCTTAAGGTCCTTGATGAGGCCTTCTACTTCCACATGCTTGGATTTAAAACCACACACCTTCTTATACGACCAAGTGATGTTGAGACCCAATTGTTTCATAACTTTTAAGAGCATGATATTCACAGAAGCCCCTACGTCTAACATACAATTATGTAAGAATAGGTCATTGATAGCCAAAGTGAGCATAAACAGTTCACACCCATGGTTTCAGTCAAGAATATGAATGTTTTGTAATTCTTCGGGTAATTCTTCTTCCTAAATTCCCAAAGACTTCTTGATTTGTTGTTTTTGCTCGGGAAATTTTGCAATATATTTCAAAGGCATGGGTATGGTTATTATTCCTACGACAACCCTTATGTGAATGTCAAGTTTAGTCTCTTTCCCCTTTTTTTTCTTCTTGATGTTTTCCTTCCTTGGAGGATCCTTTTTTGAATTGGCTTTGGTTGGGGGATCCTTCTTGGGAGGAATTTCAGGGAGAGACTTTGGGAGGGGCTTGTTTGAGCAATGAATATTCTTTAGATTGTTTCTTAGAGGTTGTAGGGTCGTTTTTACCTTCCTTTCGTGAATATTGGACCCATTTGAACCTTCCCTTGCTATTAGAGTTAATAATAGATTCTTCCTTTTCCTCCTTAAGGGTGACCTCACTAATGGGAGGATGTGTATATGATCCTCCTAGCAAAATGTTGAAGATGTCAGATTCCACAAGGTTAGCCTACTCATCAATTTTCTCATCCTTAATCTCTTCCTCTTCACTTCCCTCATCCTCAGACGATGGGTCTGGCTCAATAAGGTTAGTTGTAGCCAAAGTGTTTGGGAATTGAGACGAGCTTGGCCTATCCTCTTCACTTTGCCTTTGAGAAAGGGTTTTCCTTTTGGAGTATAAATAGATTTTTGGGTCCTTTCCAAGGTGGTGTTTTTTTCATGATAACCCTGTTACGTGCGTTGGATTCTTAAGTGAACTTATCCATTTTCTTGAGGATGGAAAGGAGGCTTTCTTCGTGTTGGTCTTTGGACTTCTCCTTCTTGACCTAGACTTTAGCTCTAGGGTGGTCAGTGACATCTACCTTCGAGATTCGTAGGTTTTCTTCGACTTCCATTGCTATCTCTTTGGCTTCAGCCAATGTGGAAGGTTTCTTGTCCCTTGATACATAGGTTAAGTGGCCACCCACCGCTTTTATGAACTTATCAAGAATATTAGCTTCAAATGGTTTCAAATGATCCAGTATATCCTTGACTAGCCTAACAAATTTTTGAATGAATTCTTGCACATCTTCCCTTCCCTTGGTTATTTGGTAGATTTTTTCAATGTTAAAGGTTCCTTAGGCATTATATGACCACCTCTTCATGAATAGGTCTTCAAAGTCATTAGAGTTTTCTATGCATGCTGGGGGAAGGCTAAGGTACCATTCTCTTTCTTGTCCTTCAAGTGATAGAGAAAAAAACATCATAAGCCTATCTTCATCGAAGATCATCCTAGGGGACATTTGCTAATAGAATTCCTCAATAAAGCCATGGGCAGTCCAATCAACATCCCCTTTGAACTTGGGTAACCATCGGTTATATTTCTGAAGTAATGGTTTGGGATCATCACTCATTTCAAAGGGGCAAAGACACTAACCAAGTGTCTTTCACTTTTGGTCATCTAGGGTTCATATTGTTTTGGGTCAGTGTTAGAAATAGATGGCATCTTCGGGGATGGATCACTAACTTTCTCAAATTTAGGGAGAAGGGCAGTTCCAACAGGTGATGGAGTTCACTCTCCCCTTTTTTCAGCAACCCTATTTAAAGGAGGATTTTTGCTACCTTTAAGTAAACTAGGGGTTTGGAAAATGAGTGGAGTCACCAGAGGAATGCTTATTGATGTCATTAATGAATCAATTCCTCAGTAATTCACTAGGGAGGTAGACCTTCTTTTGCCCCAGAAACGATGCCAAGATGTTATTGCTCAAACTAGCAGGGGGTCTAAAAGGGACTCCTTAAGGGACACCTACTAGATCAAGGGAAACAATGGAGACTTAGCCCATTGTCACCTCAGTTAAGACTCCCTACTCTTTATAGACTTTCATCGATGGGAGGAGACCTGGTATATGGAAAGTCACTTGTGAAGGATGAATTAGAAAATGGATGTGAAGTGACCTTAATGACCCTTTTCCTAGAAGGATATAAAGAATGGAGCTTGCTTTCTCTTTAAGAAAGGTACAAAGGTTTCTAGGAGAAGGAAGTGAGGATTTAAGGGCCAGGTTGATGGTATATGACTTGTAAAGGAGTTTCCCAATCCCTAAAATCCTTATTGAGCTTGGTATCCCAAGTGGTTCTTAAAGACTTAACTTTTCAAAGGTATGAGACCACATAGGACCAAGTGGACCCAACCTAGGTTAAGGGGAGGGAGTTTAGAAATCGATGATGATCTTAATCCAGATAAGGAAGGGGAGGGATCAAAACAAGAAGTTCCACTTAAAGGTGTCAAATTTATCTTATGAGGTACTAGCCTAGGGAACACCAGGGAAAAACTTGATCTTAGAGCTAGGGCTTGGGATATCTCACAATCCCACTGTTAGAATTTCTTCTAATTTGGAGGAGACCTCGAGGACACACCAATGCAGTAGAGGCTAGGAGATCAAACTCTTTCTATGGCTACTTTTTTGGGAAAATGGTGCCCTAGAACCTAGATAGACCTAGAAGAGAAGGGAAAGGTGAAGAAAACTGTTCTGTGAGTGACCACCTATTAGTAGATAAGTGCCTAATACCTTGGGGATAATGGAATATAGGAGAGTGATGAGAAAGGAATCTGTTTCTCAGTCAAGGAGGCGTCAAGGACCACATTGCTTGGTCTTTAGGGTAAGAAGAAGTGACCTCAATGATTTATACTTTTCTTTTCAAAAAGATATGGCTTATCAAGATAAATTCAATGGTAGAATTATCCTTAAAAGATTTCATTCAACATACATGGCCCATACATTGGGAGATGCTATATAGAAACAATAATTCCACAATTTTGCAATTATGCAATGCAATAATTGGCCCTAGTATAGAAAAAATCTCATTCCAATGCATATGAAAAAGTAAAATAAGAATAGCATTAAATGTGTGTACTTACATGTAAGAGAACATATCCAACCACCAACAATTTGACAATAAAGAAGCTCCAAGATAAGATAATCCAATCCGAACATCAAAATTCATCCATGCTCCAATTCATCCTCCAAGAAAGAAGTGCGAAATTATCAAGAGAGAAGAATGATCCAATCCAAAGTGATGATACAAATGAATTCATGTCTCTCCTATTTATACATTCATTAGGAGTTTGAATTACCTAATTTGAGCCTACATTAGACCATCAACTAAAATAATGTGCAAATAACTATCTATTGGTGACAAGACCACCAACCTAGCTCATAAATAAAATAATAAGCCTCCCAAGAGGTTGAATAATCAATGATGCATGTGTTTGGGCTCTCTAATAGGCTTGCTAAATTTCATAAGTGCCATAATAATGAATAGGACTTCCAAAAGTAATGGAAAAGGGGTTGTCCCCTTGTCCTCCACATGATAAATTTGTGGTGCTCCCATTGGGTGTGAGGGCACACACGTGACCTCATGGGTCTCCAAGTAAGTCGAAGATGCCTGTAGTGTTGGAAATACTGAGAGGGTGGGGGGGAGTGAATCAATATTTTTTTTTTCAGCTATTGTTTTACTAGTTAAAACATTTACATTCAGAACACAATATGAACAACAAGAATAAATGCTTTTATTAATATCATATTTGCAGTAAAATAGATACAATATATATATAGTTCCAATTTGTTGCCAAGCACCAACTTGGAATTTTGTGAGGCTCCAACCTCCAAAGCACCAACTCTGTTTTGTCAAGGCACCAACCTTGGACTTAGGAGCACCAACTCCCAGGACACTAATCCTTCCAGTTCCTGAGGCACCAATCCCAACGACTTAGGAGCACCAACTCCCAAGGACTCCAATCCTTCCAACTTCTAAGGCAGCAACCCCAAGGGCTTCGACCCAATCTTGTCAAGGCATGTTTGATAGTAATGTTCTGCTCTCAGAACTCTTCTTTACTGAGTTCTTTCTGTTTACAACTTCACTATAGTCTCCATCGTACATCATCAATGGCAACCATTCTTCTTATGAAGGAGTCTTTACAACTCTTCATACTATCCACACAGAGTCTGCAATAGCCTTCGTGATCTCTGATAATGTCTCCACATGGCTTTAGTGAGTCTACTATTAGCTGCACTAAGCTCTGCATAAGAACCAACTTTCTATTCAAGCATCTGTTCTAACTGTCACTGTAAATGCTTCAGCATGACTGCTTCTTTGGTGGCTACTTCTTCCTTCAAACAATGTTAGATAAAGCTTTATTTATTACATCACAAAATTGTTCTTTAGACTACATTGTGTACTTGATTAATTCATCACAGGTCTGAGTCTCTCACAGGGTAACATGATCAACATAGACGCTCGTCCTTTGAGTGCCTCCTGTCCTGTTGGTCCTTCGGCCCTTTTCTGTTCTGCTGGACCCTGCAGCTACCTCTGTTTCTTCTAGCTTTTTAACCAACCTTAAACTTTCCTTGTTCTTTGTTTTTATATGCTTGATGTGCCCGACCGTTGGTTTCCTCTTTCCGCTGGCTCTTCGGCTTTCTCAACACTCGCTTGATCCCTCGGCTTTCCTCCTTCGGTTGATGTAGTTTCCTCTGCGCTCACTTGCTTCTTCGGCTTCTCGATCCTTTGGTCACTTTAGCTTCCTCTGCCTATTCGAATTAACCAATGCTTCATGGACACGTTAATTCAAAAGAGAGGGCCGAATTAAAAAGAAAAAATGTTGCATATAAAAACTATAACAGAGAGGCCCTTTTTCAATAATAATATTCATACACTGGACTTTATTGTTTACGGAGGATTTCATTTGAGAGATAGTACCAACAAGGAGGCCCCACATGCCACGTCACCATCGCAATCACAATCATTTAGGCCCACTGAACTATCGAAACCGTTATTTGAAGCTTTTGGCCTTGAAAGCCCCGGGCAATACAATTATTGAAATACACAGGAATATATGGAAAAAACCCGACCGAATGCTTAAGGCGAGACTTCAAATGCATTACGCTCGCATCTATAAATGCATAGAGTCTGCTCCTCTGCAATGTTATCGCAATCGACAATCGTGGCTTTTGTAAGTATTTTATAAGTCGAGCCCATAACATTGCTGATGGCTGAAGGCCGATTCCCCTGCTAGATGCGATATTTTATAAACTGTTGTTGATGAATCCATCGGGTCGACAACGTATATCGCAATTGGTGCTTTCGAGGGTGACAACCCTTTGTATATTGTGATATGCAAGTTCCGATAGGCGAATGCGATATAACAATAGAGCATTTCATAATGTTGCAGTGGGTCCGCAACATATCACAATTATATATATTGCAATTCACATGTTTTAATGTGGCAAGGCTTAGAGCTTGAATATATGAAATGCATTGAAAAACATGCTTCGAAATATTTAGCGGACTTCACCTGTTTATACACCCGGACATATATATCATCGGGTTTACACATGTATATCGCAATCGGCGGTTTCTGGTAGTGGCACATAATAGAACCCCCCGATATGATTTCTCTGATATTATATATATATATATTATATAATATATATAAATATATATATATAATATATATATATATATATTCCGCCTCCGATAGTGTATTATGCATATTATATATATATATATATATATATATTCATAATACATATATATTATCATAATACTATATATGTATTATGATATATATATATATATGTATTATGATATATATATGTATTATGATATATATATATATAATATATATATATATATCATAATACACTATCGAAGGCGGAATATATATATATATATATATATATATATATATATAATATATATATACTCTGCCTCCGATAGTGTATATTGCATATATATACTATATACTGCTCCGTCTCTTCCTTTATGTCCTCCGCTCTTTGTACTCTTCCTCTCTTCCTCTATGCTCTTCTTATCAGTCTTTCTTTGGATTATGATAGTTCTTCTGTGACATATATTACTCCCGATACTCCCGATATGGCTCCTCCTGTAGCTCCGATAGCTCTGTTTATGCTCCTCTTCCTCTCGGTTCTTCTTGGGTATGTATTACATGCGATGCTCCTCCGATGTGGCTCCTCTTGCCCCAATGTCTTCCTTTGGCTTTGCAATGTCTTTCAATGACCTTCTCTGATACCTTCATACCTTGATGGCTTCTGTCTTTTCCAATATGCCTCTCTTTGTTAACTCCTCCGTTAACAGACTCTTACTCATGGCTTAGCTTTCCTGATGGCCTTGCTCCTGTTTCTCCATGGATCTGCTCTGCTTCCCCTTGGCTTCATATCATCATCTGGTATCTAGAATATTTCCATATTGACATCAATGACAACTTAGGTCAATCTGTAGACCATATGTGAGAGCTCATATGATGGTGTAAGTGATGCCACATCAACATACAAGTCCTTAGTAATCTGTGAAGTATATGGTACAACTGTGGGGCTAGCTGGGCAAAGGTGAACCAGATGCATCTTCCTCGTTGAATAGGTGAATCTCAAGCAATATATGAACATCTATGGGGATCCATGGAGTGTTGTCTACTGCTGTGGAGGTTCATGTATCTCAACACACACCATACATGTGCCAATGTAGCCCTATGGAGGGTTAGGATCCCATATAGGGAGACCAAATTGAAAATGGATACCAACTTCCATCCTGCATGATCCAATGCATCCCTTATCCTTCCTGTACAACAAGTCATCAAGGAAATCGAGTAAAAGAGCTTACAAACCATGGAAAACAGGTGGGTACTTCATAATGGCATGCTCTTCTATAGTGGGTTTTGGCATGTGCTAATGTCTCCAAGCTTTAAATGGGGTTAACCAAGTATCCTATTAAGTTGTTTCTCAATCGACATCAATTTGGTTGCACTTTGAAGAAGGAGTGTTCCTTCCTCTTTGGTCCTATAAGAAGAAATCAACATTAGAAGTTATCATTAAAGTTTTATGGACCTTATATCATGCTTAAACATATTTCCCATTTTTCTTACAAGTTGTCTTTTCAAGCCCACTTTAAGAGCTACCCAATATTTCATGTATCCTACTTGCAGAAGGTGGTCAATCCAAATTGCAATGTTCAACCATCCTCCTTGAATTAAATGATGAGGATACTATTTGGTTGCATCCAAAGGACATTTTAGAAAAATGAGAGTGTTTCCTTCAATAGTGCATTATCTAGGAAGTCTTAATCCAATTGAAGGATACATATTGCATTGTTTAGGAAGTATTAATCCAATTGAAGGATACATAGATTGTAGATGCCATATGGGACCCAATCAATATCCTACAACTTCCTCACCTCTAGCCTTTAGGACAACACTACTTTGTAAAGGGGATGACATGTTAAGGTCCTACACTAACTCCCATAGTTAAGTGATAGTTTGTTACTTAATAGATTATATTCATCTTTATTAAATAAGGTCCACTAGTTGGTTAATGTGTGTAATCAATAAAAGGAAGGTGGCCCCATTAAACAAGGTCTACTACTTAGTTGTTGTAGTCTCATTAATGAATGATTTGGGATCTAGAAACTATTCATATTAGTAGAAGTTATGTAATTATGTAAGAAAAGATCTTGATATTATATTGGAGCTCCACTCATTTGTTAGTTTCCCCCTTGAAGAGGAAAGTGAACATTGCTTTCTATTTAAAATATCAATAAAGGCTCACATATTATTGTTGTTTAAATAATTTGGTTGCCTTTTATTTTCTTTTTGTAGTTGTATTTCACTCTAAATTGCTCCAAGTATTCTATTTCATCAATCAAGGGACACCATATCTTGGTTACTTGTTTCCATTGTAGCTAAGGTCTTAATTATATGCATTTCAACTCTTGTTGGTCATTTAGTTAAACCATATAGTATACCAACTTCATGCATTGATAGTTTCACTTTTCCCACCTTGCCATTGCATTAGTAATGGTGTATTGGTATTTTTCTTACCATTGTCTCATTGAAGCTATTAAATATTTTGATCTCTAACACTCACATTATAAGTCTTCTATCTTCTTCATTGATTGTTGCTACTTCTCCCTCAATTGATGAATCACTTTCAAAATCTAGTCATTGATGGATTCCAACTCTTCTATCCTTTCCCTTTTCAAATCCTTACCCATGGCTAGGTTTTCTTAGCTTATTCTCTTCTCAAAGCATTGGAAGCTTCTTGAAGGTCACAAATTCAGTACTCTAATACCAATATGATTGTAATTAGTCACCTTATAGCTAGGCTAGATTGCCAACAATTTGAATTTTGACTTTCCATTAATAGGTCCTTTTCACTATATGTGGAAGTCTAGGTTTATAGAGAGCTATGGCTTCTACTCATGAACATAACAACTTGTAGACATGGAATGTTGTAGCATAGTTGGAATGGAAAACCATTTTATGTTCATGACAACCCAAATAATTTCTTATTGTGTTAATGCCCTTTCCTTCTAGGTTGTCCAACCCCCTCTTCCTCTTGTCATTCTTTTTATGCATGTTGCTAAAGGATATCTAGAAGGCCAATAAATAATTGGTTTGTAAAGAAGTCATTACAATTCTTTATGTTGAAGAAATGACCTTTTAGGCCTTCTTGTTTATGGCCATGTGGAAACCTTTGCCTAGTCACCTACAATGTGTGGCACCACTTGATATGGTCATGTTGCATGATAGACAGGCCATCGTCTTGGGGCCACCTTTGTTTTACAAGCCACAAGCTTGCTACAACCTATTGTAGAGTGCATGGTGTGGAGTTAGTCTTCCCTTCGACCCCTCCAAATATTCGCATCACCTAGCTTGTTGCTTTCCTTCTTTGGTGTAGAGTATAGAATGGAGAATGCAGGTGTGGAGTGTAGAGCTAGCTAGGCTCCCCTCTAATGACTTATTCATGGCTTGTTCTCTATAATACTTGGAACTCCATCTGCTTTAGTTTATGTAGAGTGTTGAGTGCAGTGATGTGCCCCTCTAATTTCTATCCCATCCTCTACATGCTCATGACTCTATATGCCTTGTTTCTTATGCAGGGCACAAAGTGTGGATCTAAGGTTCCATTCCCCTTGCTCAAACCTCCTCATGGGAATACCTCTACATACACTGCCATTTTAAAGCATTTAGGCATGGAAACTCAAGGCTTTAAGCATGAAAATAAAATTATTCTATAGCATAAAATTCCTAGAGCAATAACCTTTACCATGCCACATCCTTAAGGATCCAATTAAAGATCATTTAAGGTCACATTAAAAATGACCTAGAATGAAATAGTGACAAATAGAAACTTGCTTAAGGAAGACCTTCCTTCTAAGATGACCTTGGCTACCCAAAATTGATAATGCAGGCTAACCTTTAAAGGCAAGGCTGAGCCTTTCCTCAAGTGACAAACAATTTACCCAAACACATTGACGAGCGATTTTGATTGTTTGAAAAGCTTTTAAAAGACAACTTTTAAATGCATGTAATAGTTGTTGCCTATTTTTTTTTTTTATCTTTTTAGCTTGCAGTTGCAAATTTTAATAACATAGTATAAGCTATCTCTAACCTAGCATAAACTATCTTTAGATGAAAGAGAGTCCAAAGTCTTATATTCCTTCCAACCAGAGCACATCCTTTATCATTGTATCCCATGGTAATATCTTTGAGACTAGATTATAATGTGTTTATCCCATGGTAAACCCACGGGGCTTTGGATTGATGGTGAATGGGTGCGCTGTTAAGGCACTCCTTGCGATAGGTCACCGATTCAAATCCACTGTGAGCACTTAGGTTAGTCTTAACTAGAAAAAAAAAATGTGTTTATCTCATGGTAATATCTTTGAAATTAGATTATAATGTGTTAACCATTTTTCTTTTCTCTAGCATAATTAACCAAACTATTGTCAATGAATTAAAAATTGATGAAACATGTTGTTAACATTAATACTTGGAAGTGAGTTGATAAGCAATTTTGTTTTTGGGTAGTTACAATACAAGTAAAACAACATCATAATATAACTGACAACAAAGTTTTCAACTATGCATGATTATTATTCATCATTATGATGAAAATAAACATATTCTTGGAACAACATAGCTTTCGACTTAATATTATACCAGAAAGTGGTGGAACAAGTAGCTTGATATTTTATGTGGTGGAACAACTGGCTTGATATTTTATTTTGCCGACATTGGTGAGTGGTGTGATGGTTAGCCTAGGGATCTAAAGTAGATCTGGTGTCACAATTTCAGTGAACGCGGTGTCGGTGGATATGATGGGACCCCTCATCTCATCGTGAAAGCTTTGCCTTCTGCTGCCCCATTATGCGCCCCGCGGGCTTTATTTAATTTGTGACAAATAGACCAAATGATATGTACACACTCTAAAGGGACGAGCACGTGCTGAACAACTACTAAAAAATTAAAACTTTAATCAAAGTTTGACCAAAAAATCGCAATGATAAAAGAAGTTTGAAAGGTTCAATGTGCTGAATTAGTTTGGTGGATGTTAAATTGTTTTATTATTTTAGTTTAATTAATATTAACATTGAAAATTTTAACAATTTATTATATTAATAATAATAATTTATATTGATAATGATGTCAATATTTATAAATCAACAGTTTATTTTTGTTTTTATATTTATAAACTTAGTTAACTTTTTTATCTTAAATTAATTATAATTAATATAAATTTATCTCAATTTTATATTATTAAATTATTAAAAATATAAGTAAAATATTTTAAATAAAATATAATTATCTTGACTTATTTTTATTATAATAATATTTTAAACTATTTAATAGTAACGTTATAATATTATAATATATAGAAATAAGATTTATTATATATTATAATTTTTATAAAATATTAAAATGATAGGATGAAAAATATTAATTAATTTAATTTCTTTCTAAAATAAATTTATTGATATTGAAAGTCATCATTAACTTGTATAATTTTATTTCAATTTCATATTGATTAATTACTGAGAGATTAAATTTTTCAAGATGTAATTTTTTTTTGAGCATAAAACTCGAGGAAATGTTTGCACTTCGAGAGATTTCATCTCTCTTCACACTTGGTAGATCCAAAATTGAGATGGATCTATGATGGTTTTATTGAAACCTTGATAATACATATAATTACATATATATGCTGCATTTTCTTCGACATGTTTTATAATTTTTTTTTAAATCAAAATTTTAATGGAATATGCATAGCATTGATGTTATATGTAGGTAGATAAATAGATAAATATATAATTAAAAAAAGGTATTTCAAATATTAAATTTTTGTGTGCTTAATTAATTAAATTTAAATATGCTCCCAAGGAGGGTGCTCAGGAGCAGGCATCCTCCCCACACCCTTGATATGATGCTAGGTGTTCCCCACCACCTTGATATGGAAGGGGGTCGTGATTCCCACTATACTTGGTGCATTGCATGTGCTCTCATTAGATCATGGCACGAAACTGACGCAAAGTTAAACTTCATTTGAATATTGCAGGCAACATAAGGAGGTACAAGACAACTCAACAAGAGAGTTCTATCGGATTGGTAGAGCTAGAGGAAAAAGATATCAGTATAGAAAGCAAGTTAACCATTTTAACGAAGAGATCAACAAACATCTTCTTCTTCTCGGATGATGGTAGTGACCAGCTAGTGTGGATGCTCGAAGACTCTGCACAATATTTATTATGAATCATTGGTTTTTTGCTTGCAACACTAGTAGTCTTTTTTGTCTTCTCGCGTCGATGTATGTCAAGGTCTGGCACAACCATCCTATTTTTATAAGTTTCCATTTACAAAATGATCTAGTTAGGCAGTGTCTTAGCAACCTCAAGACTCTGAACTTATGTCACTGGTTTGGTTTCTTTTTAGGTAGACTAGTGACATACTTTTTTTTTTCTTTAAGTAATCCCCATTTGAAGTAATGAAAATTGCCGAACTTCATTTTTTTATTTTTATTTTTAATTTAAATATAAACTTCTAAATTATAATGGTTACAAATATAAATTATTATTTTACTTTATATGCTTAAATGGATATGTGTGTGTTTATTAATTAAATTAATTAAATTTTTATATGTTCATAATTATATATTTTAACCTCCAATCAAGGTGAGGAGCGACATGGCAATAGAGGTTGGGGGGGGGGGGGTGGGCGTCTCCACCATGTCACCTCCCATAACATTTAGGAGGGGGGTGGCATGGACATCCCACCTCATGCATAACACATGCGAACCTTTATTCCTCATTCTCTACAATGGCCAACCTCCTTATGTTAGCTTTTCTTGTTAACTAAGACTTTACTCTTCAGAATTTATGGTATGCCTAGCCTCCTTCCACACCGTTGGTGGGACTATTGGCTCGGTTGTCTGGTAGTGTTGGGCTTGTGCTTAGAGGAAATTTTGTAGAACCATGGTGTGACCCTCGACCTTTTCTTGAGACTGGATTGCTTGCCTTTGGAATTGAAGTGACAATGACTTGGGCTTGCATGCAAACTTATTTGACCTCCGCATATAGAAGGATTAGCTACTTGCATGGGGTGTTGGATTTGGGCCTAGAGTTAGAACTATGGCATGTAGAGACTTCACGCCACGGGACGCTGCAGAACTCACTAGGACTGAAGGTGGATGTTGTTGTCAGCACTACCTTGCACTTATTGTTTGTAACTTTATTGGCTCCAATATAGAAGGACGTTGTTAGCAATTTTCAAGCTTATCTCTCTATCCTTGTTTTCTATTGTTATGGTTTTGAGTTCTTATGGCATAAGTTTGGTTGTTTCCTTTTAATTTTTTTTCATTAGAGAAATTCTGAGGTCTAAAATGGGCCTCCTATGGAATACTATAAAATAATAGTGTAAATAATAAAATAAGATTAGATTACATCATCAAATTTTAGAGGGAAAAAAGAAAAAAAACTATTTTTTCAACTTGTATTTTCAACTTATTTCCTTATCGGTTTACTCAAATTTCGAGTGGGAGCACTCGTTGGATACATAAGTTAATACTCATCTAAGGAGCACTCATGTTTCATACTTTCAATGGATCCCGCTACATGAAAAATGAGAAATACATGAATTAACTAAATAGTTGCATCATGTTTTTTCATGTATTTCTCATTTTTCATGTAGCAGAGTTCATCGAAAGTATGCAACATGGGTACTCCTTGGATGAAGAATTAAAATTTTCATCCAATGAGTGCTACTGCTCGAAATTTGAGTAAAACAATAAGGAGATAAGTTGAAAATATGAGTTGAAAAGACAATTTTGTTTTTAAATTTATATTTTTACTCCAAAAATGGTGAATCATCCCCCATGGTTGACATCATCATATTGAATCCTATTGGTTCTTGTAAAGTTGATTTTGGTTATACATTTTTGTTTTGAGGCCCATTTTAGACCTGAAAATTTCCCTAACGAGGGTTTAATCTAACCTGCTCTTTGGAGTTTCCTAGCATGAGGGTGCCCCTTCCTGGAGGTGTTTGCATATGTCTTTGGTGTTTTTCCTTCCTATTTTGTTGGCTTGGGTTGTACCAAACTATCTACATTTCCTCTCTTTTATTTTGTTGCAACCCGATTAGTTTCATTCTCCTCATTCTAGGTCTATTATGGGACATTTGTATTGTTTGGTCTTTCCCCTACAAGTGTAAAATGAGTCGAAAATGCATGCATAACCGTAGGGGTGCTGGGAGCAAAGGTCCACAAGGTCGACGACATGTCTAGGCCTAGGCACATGAAGCTGTAACCATATTTCACTTTGCTACTCCTCCTGACATTCACAAATAAATTCACTAGCTTGAATTTCTCACCACTAATGACCGCTAGGCATACTTCAACTTTGAAATCCTAGAGGAAGTAACCAGTTGGGTTCCTGGCCCTAGGCACACCATTGCAAGATGGAGCCAGTATATCAATTCCATCACCCCCACATTGTGCTGGATCTTGAAAGAGAAGCATGAAGATTGGAATAACATCATCTCTTCCTTGAACCAGATCAAGTAGGTGCAACAATATCAATGCTCATGTTTAGCTAGCTCCGATGCTTGATTGATTCACTTGGAAATTCATCTTCAATGTGAGCTCAAGCATTCTGCTCTTGCTAGTATAAGTTCCAAGGGATTTGCTCCAGTGACCTATTTAGACTCTTGATAACATAACATGTCACGATTTCGCTATTTTTCTTATCTATTTAACTCAATCTTTGATAGTTCTTTAGTAGTAAACACTTTATTTTGATACTTACTATTAAATTATTGGTCAACAGATCTGGTTTTCCTCGTGGAAAATTGAGATCGATAGTAGTATGAACTATGTTGATTGTGATGTTGTATTTTGAAATTATATGTTTTTAAATGTCATGGTTACAAAATTACAATATAACAAATTGAATCAAATCGATTTTTTTTTTTTTATTGCTTCTTTAATTGAGCCAACATTATGTTTTATTTGTATTATTATTTTGTTTAATACTTCATTTTAATGTTATAACATATTTCTCATATTAAGCCAACATTTAAATGTTTATGCTCATTTGCAAACACTACAACATCTCCTTCCAAGGCTAAATGCCACTCAACACGATAAAAAAATAAAAAATACTAAAATAAACTATAATATAAATTAAATAATTGATTATATATTATATATATAATATATATATTATATAATATATTTCAATTTCCATAAATACATGGAAATTTATCATCCATACTTAAAAATAACAAATGAAATTTACACTAGCCATAATATATATTATATATATATATATATATATTATATATAATATATATATATAAAATAAGAATATGCACATTTAATTTTTAATTTTTTTGGTCACTACATAACATTGAGATAAACGGATACTTTGTCTACTTATGAGTTAGCTTTGAATTTGATGCATTATTTTTTTATGAGTTGGTTTAGCTTGTAGGATTGTAAGTTTCCTTGAGTGAGTGTTATGGTGATACTTTGATTATCATGGAAATTCAAGGATAATTTAAGGTTGAATGGTCGAAAATGAAGGAGGTATGAATCCAAGGTATGTAATGCAATGGAGTTCACTATAATGATGCATTCGACATCAATATTGTAACTAGCTCAAACATACCTAAGTAGACAAGAAAATAGACGATGATGAAGGTGTGTAGTGTGGGTATTTTTCATATGTGATGCTCTAATGTATTTCCTAAAAGTTCAAGGCTTCTTTCACTTCTGCTCTCCTTGTTCTCTTTTTCTTGGCCAACATGGGTAGGTTTTTTCTCCTTGTATCATTTCTCCTCGAATCTTTTAGATTTCCTACTTGAATTAGTGTGGGGTTTACCTTGGTTATTTTTCTTGTTATCTTTGGGCTACCAATCATCCTCCCCTCCACCCCTTTTCTTATATATTGTTATAGCTTTTGGGGTGGTGGAACTATAAGGTGTTTTAGTTCAAACAATTGTAGTCATTCTATTCTTCAAACACCAAGGTCCACCATAACTTCTTCTCTAGTTTTCTAGCTTCAAGTGAGAGCCTTGGTTGGTTATCTTTATGTCTCAATGGGAATCTAGTGGAAGATGCTTGCAAGGGATGTTAGTGGTGGTTTTGGTGTTATTTCTTGTGTCTACTAGTGGTGGGATGCTCCTAGTGTGCTAGGGTGTAGTAATTGGGGTTTGCATTAGAAATAGATGGATTTTGTGATGATTACCAAAATAAGAGGTTTCTAAACATAGTTGAAGGGTTGCAGTAAGGTAAGGGAAGGCCACAACCTTTCTACGCCTCATTCAACCAACACAAAACTAAACACACTCAAAAAATTACTAATAAACTAGTTGATTTAGTTAAGCGACAATGCCTTTATATGCCGAAGCAACAAATATAAGATGATTTTCAAGACTAGGTCTCAAACTCTATATTTTCCAGGCCCAAGAACACCAAAATGTTTCATGCCATGTAGTTTTATTAGATGGCAAAGACTTTGGCAGCCCTCACTTTGGAAAATCAGGGGCATAAGTGTTAGTGTAAAGATTTCAGAGAAGTGTACCAAAAATGCTTCACTTAAGTCACTGGTGACAAGTGACCTTAACAATAAAATATGGTTGTCTATGCTTCAGATTTGCAATGAAAAAAGAAGAAAAACCCTGCAGCAAAAGATCATATGCAACCAGAAACATATAACAACAAAGATAAATGTGTTAATACCCAATGGATCATATGGATAAGCAAATTTTATTAATAGAAATGATACACCTAGTGAGGAGAACTTATAAACTTGGGTCTATAGATCCCCCTCCATGGATGGGTCATTTTGATGCACTTGTGCTTCAACAATTTGTTTCTCTCTCTCAACATCCAATGGAAAAAAATAAAAAATAACTTGAACTCAAGTGGGAGCTCAAATGTGATGAGACGATAGTGGTGACGATCAGAATGATCAAGGCAAAGAATGAATGGAAAACCCTCTTATTTATAACAAAGTATTAAGCTAAATTAGGAATTGGAAAATAATTAATAATTATTGACCAAATCAAAATCTATCCGTTGGGAATACTTTATTATATTTTTTTGGAGAGGGAATATATATTCAAAATGGTTAAATATCTTTATTTAGAAAGTGGTTGAAGTAATTAACAAATAAAAATGATTTCTTAATTCATTTACAAGAATTAAGAAAAAAATAATTATTAAATAGTGGTTTAATAATGATCTCATAAGGAAAATATGGAATAAATAAGGAATAAAAAATAAATAGTGATTTATTTAATTATTCCAAGGTGGTTACGTCAAAAGTAATTAAGAAATAACTATCAAATAATGATTTAATAATTATTTCTATAGAAAATTAAATAAACAATGATTTATTCAATTATTTTCATGGGGGTTTTGAATTTTAATGAGAAATAATTCAGGAAAGATGGTTCACTAAATTAGTTCTTATGGTGAAAGTGGTTTTACCATGGTAAAATTATTCCTGCATGGGCTATTTCGATCCACCTAGTAAGAAATGGCTAGGTGATCATTTTTTGGGTGATAACAGGTTCCCCCACAATGTAAGAGCGTTAGGAGAAAATCGTATGACTAAAATATGTTGTAGGTTGCACTTTCACGAGACATTGAGAGAGAGAGAGAGAGAGAGCAAGGAAAGGAAGGAATAATAATGGAGGGGGCGAGACCTACTTAGTTGATAGAAGTCTCCTTTTATTGGTAAGTACATAATCTCAAATGAGGCGGGGGAGGCATACCCATACTCGTTGAGATAACTAAGTACAAATATTAATAATGTGTCCAACAATGTGGGTTTGAGAAAAAAAGTACATGATACATGATATGATGACATCAATGGGCTAGGAAGTGATACAATGATACAATGAGTCCCATATGCATAATGCGTCTGGAAAATAGAGGCCAAGGCTGAATACAATAAACTCTGCTGGTCTAAAGGAGCTGTGCATGTTGTGGGCACTGGAAGTGATGGAAAACAAGCTAGTCAAATCTATTGAACTACATATGAGGTTGGATCATGATTTCCTATCATCCAAGAATGTGGGGTTATGTGAAGGGCCACCCCCTCATGAGGTCTGAAACATCTCACACACACCCAAGAAATGTTGGTACAATTTGCTGGATCACTAAACCATCAAGTGTACAATTCTCGATCATGTGATAATGAGCTGGAGTCAAGCACACAAGAAACAACCAAGGAAAAGGGAAATGATGATTCACTTTTATTTATCTGAGGTACCGATCAAGGATGAAGGTTGGAACCAAGGAACACCACCTTATAAACCACTCTCTTGGAAAAAATGTGCTGAAGTTGACAGAAGATGGCCCACCAATGTTGAGACAATGTGAATTCCTCAATGAAGGCATGAAGATAATAGTAATGTGACTAAGAGATTGCCACCATGGATGATGATGGAAAGAAAAGATGAGTGGTGGAAATATGACTTCCCTTGTCAGATCATAATATGTTAGGTCCCTATAATACTAGTGATTCCACCATTACTATTGTCGTTGTATCCCTTACTATTATTGTTGTACCCCTATTGTCCCCATATTGTTATTATTGTGCCCCATAGAATCCTTTATTGTTATTTTTGTGGCTTTATATTATTATTGTTAGGTCGGCTTGGTTATATTGTGTCCCTTTAGACTCCTATAAATAGAAAGGAGGTTTTGTCATTTGTATCATCAAAGAATTGTTCATTTGTGTAATGTAAAGGAGGTTTCCCCTTTGAAGAGGCTGAATTCTAAGGCATTCAACTATCTTTTCTATCTTTTTGTGAGTTGGTTTCATAACATTTGGTATAAGAGATTTGGATTTTAGGGTTTCACTTCTCCAAACAAGTTATCGTGGCATTTGCACTGTAACTTTTTTTGTGCGACGTTTCAGATGCTAAAACAAAAACCCATTTGGGTTGAAATCATTCTAAACCTCGGGTCCAAATTTCAGAGCTTTTCACGCTATATTTGCGGAGATATGATTTGAGGAAGTTGGCCTTTTTGCAGCCTCTTGAATTACATTCCAAACAGGTGACCTGGGGAAAATCGTGATAACGTTTGTTTTGAGCATCATATTGAAATTTCATAAGAAGTTACAGAAATAGGACAGGCTGTAGTTTCCTTTGTATATTTTTCAGATACTAAGGTCAAAACAGTGACATGCGGCACTTCATACAATTTCGCTCTTCTGAAAAGGTATATAATCAGGTCATCTTGGGAGATTGTGCATAACTCTTTCTTGGAGAATCTAAATTTGATCAGATTGGTGGCATTGGAAAGGGGACACAGAGGGCTACTGTAGGTTGCAATTTCAGAATTGGAAGATCCGAAATTACAGAGATACATCAGATGCAATTTCGAGCTCCTACAAAGTGAAAAAAAGTGTGTAGATTTTTTTAAATTTTTGCATAAGCTTGGTTTGAAAAAATAGTTTGAAGGAATTCAAAGGAAATAGTGAATAATTATTAGCATTAATTAATGCCCCAAAGAAAGAAAATGGAAACACCTAGTAAGCAACCTGAAAGCTCTAGCATGACTTGTGAAGAAGAGGAAGAAATGCAACATGATATATCAAAATTACAAGACCAGTTACACAAATTTCACTCTACTAAAGGTTAATGAAGCCAAGATGAATGGCGTGGAAGCTTAATATGAATGGCATGCAAGTTAAGATGAATGGCATGGAAGCTAAGATGGATGGCATGGAAGCTAAGATGAATGGCATGGACGATAAGATGGAAGAATTGAAGATAAATTTGAATAAGTTGCTACAAGAAATGGTCACTAATGGTGTGGAAGTTAAGATGGAATAAGATGAATGGTGTGGAAGTTAAGATGGATGGCGTGGAAGCTAAGATGTATGGTATGGACGCTAAGATGGATGGTATAGAAGAAAAACTGAAAGGCGACATAGAAGATTTGAAGATAGATTTGACTAAGTTGCTACAAGAAATGCTTACTACTGGTGAAAGGGTAGTAAAGGAAACTCATGATGAGAACAAAAGAAATGTTAATCATGATTTCATAGACTCTAATGTTAGATTGAAGACCCACCATATTCCAAAAATTGATATGAGGAAGTTTGATGGCAAGGATCCCGCAACATGGATACTACAGATGGAGCAATTTTTCGATCTCCATAATGTGCAAAATACACAAAAGGTACATATTGCAACTTTATATTTGGAACCAAATCAGTTTGTATGGTATCGATGGTTTTGCTCTCGTAAATAAATTGTCACTTGGGAAATTTTTACAGAAGAAGTGATAGAACATTATGAGGATACAAAAAGCAACATCTTTTTTAGCCAATTGATAAGTCTCAAACAAAGGGTTCAATGATGGAGCACATTGAAGACTTCCAAAAATTGAACATAAGGGTAAAATATATTCTAGAGGAGCATAGTATTGATGTGTTCATAGGGACTTTAAAGGTTAATATCCAACATGAGGTTCGCCTTTGGGAACCTGATTCATTGGAGAAGGCATTCAGGTTAGTAAGAAAAATGGAAAGAAAAATTATGGCAACGAGGAAGCCTTACCACTCACAACTATAAAGATGGAAGTGTTGTTGCCCCTAGCCTTCCACAACCTATAAGGTTGACACCACAAAAATTGGAAGAAAAAAGAGCAAAAGGGCTTTATTACAGTTGTGATAGCAAATACACTAAAGGTCATAAGGGTGCTGAGAAGAAATTATTCTACATAGATTGTGAAGAGGAATAAGAAAAGGAACAAGAAAGGTAAAAATAAGAGGATGTGCTCCAGGAACAAAGCCTAGATAAAGAAGAAATGAATCCGACCATATCTTGTAATGCATTGGCTGGAATTACCACTCCTCAAACCATCAAGATAGAAGGATAAATCAAGAAGAAAAAGGTAATGGTGTTGATTGGTTTAGGAAGTACCCACAATTTTATTCATTGTAAGGTAGCAAAAGAATTGAATTGCTTCTTATATCCAGCACCAGAGTGTCAAGTGATGATTGCAAATGGAGGAATGATAAATTGCTTTGGAAAGTGCCATAATATCAAGCTATCTATGGTAGAATATGTATTGACTAGACCAATGCTTTGCATTCCAATGGGAGGTGTTGATGTTTTACTAGGAGTCCAATGGCTACAATCCTTGGGTACAATAGCTTTTGATTTTGAAGAACTTTTCATGAAATTTTCTGTCGAAGGAGAGGAAGTTGAATTAAGGGGTATTGCAGGGAAACCGGGAAAGATAATCAGCTCTAACAACATGACAAAGCTTCTAAAAAAGGAACAAAGAGGTGTAATTTCTCAATTATGTTCGCTAGATGTTTCCACATCGAAATCATATATTTCTCCAAATCTCCAAAAAGTCTTGGACAATTATTCCAAGGTATTTGAGACTCTCAAAGGTCTTCCACCTATTTGTTATCATGATCATGCTATTCATCTGATTCTAGGAAGTGTCCCTCTAAACATCAGGTTGTAAAGATGTCCCTATGCCCAAAAGAGTGAAATTGAACGTATGGTTGCAGAAATGCTAGAAGCTGGTATAATTCAACCTAGTCAAAGTTCTTTCTCTGCTCCAGTAGTATTGGTGCATAGGAAGGATGGATCATGGCGCATGTGTCCAAATTATAGGGAGCTCAACAAGCTCACTATTAAAGATAAGTTTCCCATTCCTGACATTAATGAATTAATAGATGAATTGCATGGAACAATTTACTTCACCAAGTTGGATCTTCATTCAGGATATCATCAAATCAGAATGAAGACTGAAGACATTCTGAAAACAACATTTAGAACTCATGAGGGTCATTATCAATTTTTGGTCATGCCTTTCGGCCTTACCAATGCACCTTCAACATTTCAAGGTTTGATGAATTCCATTTTCAAACCATTCCTTAGAAAATTTTTGTTAGTATTTTTTTATGATATACTAATCTACAACAAGTCTTGGAAGGATCATGTTGAACATGTCGACAGGGTGCTACAACTATTGGAGGAGAAGCAATTATATGCAAAAAGATCCAAATGTTTCTTTGGAGTACAAGAGGTGGAATATCTGGGTAATATTGTATCTCATGAAGGAGTTAAGGTAGACCCTAGCAAAATTAAAGCCATTAAGGAATGGAAAATCCCCACATCCATAAAGCATCTCCGAGGATTTCTTGGGTTGACAGGGTATTATCGCAAGTTTTTTTAGAATTATGGGAGAATTTCAACACCTCTAACAACATTATTGAAGAAAGATGCATTTTCATGGACTCTAGAAGCAACAAAGGCCTTCAAACATCTTAAAGAGGCAATGTGCTAAGCACCAATCTTAGCTACACCAAACTTCACAAAAACCTTTATTGTGGAATGTGATGCTTTAGGAAATAGAATTGGTGCTGTTTTAATGCAAGATGAAAGACCCGTTGCTTTTGAAAGTCATCCAATCTAGGGAAAATATTTACACAAAGCTATTTATGAGAAGGAAATGTTGGCAATACTACATGCATGTGATGTAGGAAATGTTCCCTCTGCGGACAGAGGCAACCCCTCTAGCCCTAGAGTGGGTCTAGTCACAACAAGACAAAACAACAACTAATTTCCTTAAATAGTCATTGTTGAAAGAGCCTACCTCAAACCCGTGTTCAATGGAGCTTTCGTTGCACCACTTCAGCTCTCGTTTCCTTCTCCTCGATGAGCAATTCACCTGAAACAACACATGAGAACAACAGAACACATAATAGAGCACACCAATGATCTATTTACCTACAGAGTCAAGGAACCATAAGATATCAAGTATATTTCACACAAGACATAGGAAATCACCATTGATTGTATTAAAATGAATAAAAGCAAAGCTTACAACCAAGCCTTGACGTTGCAAGCTTCCTCGAAGGGTCCAGCTAGTATGTTTCTTCAAGCATTCACTCTCAAAAGGGTCTCCCAAAAGGTTGATAACTCTCTCTCTCACTCAAAAGCACTAGTACAAGGCTAAGGCAATCCACAACCAATTGCTAGACTATCAGCAATTCACACTGCAAACTATCAATCTCACACCAAAGCTAGTTAATTTGCTCAATCCCAAAAAAACTAGCTGATCATAACAATGGTGAGTGCCTTTATAAGAGGAGGAATCTCCATAAATGAGGGAGAGGGAGCTTATCCTCAAGGGAGGTTTCTTAAAAGGTGGAACACCAGCCCAGAGGAGGAAAGGCGAATTCCCTTGACCCAATAAATAGTTCTAGAACCACTCAGAAGCATTCTGTTTGAACTAATTCACCATATCTGAGTCATCGCAAGTCATACACTAGGGCTCAGTGACGACGTCGCAAGGAAGCAGTTTATTCAGAGCCATCGTCGCAAGAAAGATCTTGAGTACTTGTGCCAAGCCCTAAAATCGACCATCAAAGGGAACATATGTACCCCTGCGACGACGTCGCGATGTTATAGTGCATTATCGAGAATCGTCGCAGGCAGAATGAGGTTTACTTGCAACCATGTAGAAACATGGGTAAAAGGGCCAATATTCAGGATTAAAGAGCACTTATTTAATCTTCTTGAATGATTAGGAAGATGTGGACACATTCATTTGATGTATGACACAATGGAGATGTCGCTTAGAGATTGACTTTATTCGAGATCAGTGGATATGAGGCCAGTGAAAAATTACTGTGTAACAGATTCCCCCTAAAGCATGAATGCCAAGAGAGTGGGAGGGGTGAAATGCTTTACGAAAACATAATCGAACCAGAAAACCATCGTTGAGAGCCTACAGGTGCAAGTACAACTGATATCTCTAATAGTGAAAGAAATACATGTAGTCTAGGCATGGGCACAACCATCCAAAAGACAGATAGAATTGGTTTGTGGTATGGACGTAGCCATCCAGTCGATAAGACCATATAAAAATAGAGGTATGGTCACAGCCATCCAGAAAGACTTAGGTATGGTCGCAACCATCCAATCAAAGAGTCATGTATACAATCACGAACCAATCCACGCAACCCGAACTTATGTAATCTTAGCCCGGGGTCTTGAAACCCAACCGATCATAGTACAATTTCTAATATGCGAATAAATGTGCTAAAGTAGAGCATACTAGAAAATTTCTTGATTACCGGCCAATGATGTAAACCATTAACAAGCATGAGAGAGGCCACCAGTAATGCCAACGGTTCTCAAGGTACTGCCAGTATAATCCACAAAGTGTGAAAAAATTATCTGGAGTCGAACACTCGTGGAATCACCGGATCGAAGACCAATAATGCAAGCTTGCCGTCGAGTGCGAAGAACTTGCCATTGAGGTATGCAAGCTCCATGGTACCGAAAGGAATCTCTAGATTGACTTCCTGGATAATGAGTTGGTGTCGACGGGAAGCGACCCGTCGCAGGAGGGCCATAATGTTTCCCACATCAACGACACGAGACAAGGAACAAGATGAAGATGGATGAAACAGAGAATCAGAGGAGAGAGTAAGGGTGTAAACTGCAGATGGATTAAACTCTTGAACATATCGGCGACATGACTCTGGAATGCAGCAACATTTTGGTACCAAGGGATTGGAGGTTTGACGGAGAAAACAAGGATCAAATGGAATGAGGTAAAATGACAAACCCAAACCTCAGAAGGCCAATGACGATGAGAGGATATCCCAAACCCGTCGATGTTCAAGAGTGACTAGCTGCCGTAGGTAACCAATGGAATATTTCCAAATTTTCCCCCACCATTGCTGGCGAGTACCCCAATTATTTTTGAAAAACAAGCTTGAAGGGGATAGCATATGCTTGCAACATAAGTTTGTCCTTCGGACAAAGCCAACCTAGTGAAATTTTAACGAGTCTTAGGTAGGAGAAGCTTGAGTCTCATCATGGTGATGAGTCCAATGTTGTCAGGGTTTAATGAGTCTAACATAGGTAAAACTTGGAGTCTTTTTCATGTTTAGAGAGTTTGAAAAAGACATGGAAAAGAAAACTCCAGGGGGGGCCCATTTTCGTAAGTTCGTGTCTCTCAAGCCCGAAAAGGTAGAAAACAATACTTGAGAGAACCGGTTGACCATTTCGGTCATGGAGTACTTTTCGTAAATAGTGTTTCTAGTCCGAAAAAGTAGAAAAATTACTGGAGACACGACGTTTCGTAACCAAAAATGAGCTTGAAATGACAAAAGCTCGACCATCTTTTCATTTTTAAATGGTCGGAAAAGAGCTGAAAGCAGACCACCATTTTTATTCTCTTTAACGAGTCAAAAAGGGAAAAATACTCGGCAATATTTTCATCTTTTACGAGTCAGAAAAGAGCTTAAAGGTGACTCGTCCTAGAGGAACGAGTGGTATAAAGGGTAGCAACTGGTTCCGGAAATGGTGGAACTGCTCAAAACATGTAATGGTGAAAAGGCTGGCTAATAAAACCACTCATCGCTGTGGTCCCTCAAGAAAGGAAAAACAACCAAGTGAAAGCATATGATCGGCCAAAGAGATGGTGGCGATGGAATGAAACAACCAAGGCTCATCTCGCAGAATGTAAGTCGGGTATGGGTTCATTTTTACACAAGCTTGAACCATGGAGAACTCTGCTTGGATTCGGTTTCATGTTTACAAAAGCTTGAAACAAAAAACTATGATTGTTATAAGTTCGCATGCCCCCAGCATAATGATGCAAATCGAGGTACATGCCCCCCAAGCTTCATTGCATTCAATGAGGTGGATGGAATGAAGGTTCACTTTTGAGATCTTGGAAAGACTCGACTTAGATTTTACGTGATCTTAATCAAAAACTCGATTCGGAAAAGGGAGTTGTTTCATTTTTTTAATGAGGTTGACACAGTAAAAGAACTATCCTCATAACCCTTGTTTCATTTTTTAACAAGGTTGACACAAGATCAAGAACTTTCCTCAAGACTCCTTGTTTCATTTTGTAACGAGGTCGACACAAGAAAAGAACTCTCCTCAGGACTCCTTGATTCATTTTTTAATGAGCTTGACACAAGACAAGGAACTATGCTCCATGATCCTTGTTTCATTTTTTAACGAGGATGACACAAGATCAAACTATCCTCAGATTCCTGTTCATGGGTCATACGAGAACATGGCTCCCAAGAGGTCTTCACTAGAAGGAAGAACCATGCTCTGGGAGGAGCACATGTCAGTGGGCACCAACGACAGATCGGGTTCCAATGCCCCATGTACATGATGTACGAGACCATCTGCATGATCATCAGCAGATGCAGAGACGGAAGGGGTAGCCACATAATTGACCTGTGGCGGTGAAGGCACTGCTTGCGAGCAAGAGCCGATAGGGGATGATGGTGGTACATGAGGCATCGGGTGACTAAAGAACGAAAATTGATCAATAGTCACAATTCTTCCGTCATGTGGGAAACAAACCACACGAAAAAGCGAAGAAACAAGTGCCCCCATGACATAAATATAGTCTCGGCCAAGGAGAAGACTGAAATCCAATGCAGCTTGGACAACCATCATGTTGATATAGATATTTTTACCTCCCAAAGTGACAGGGAACTTCGGAAGGATCCCCAAAGGCTAACATGTTCCTCCGTCAAAAGCCAACAGATTCTGAGTGATCGGCATAAGCTGTGGGGAGCCCAAAGCTTGCCAAGTAGTGGAAGGCATGAGGCTAACAGATGCACCTTCGTCCAAGAGAGTGCTAGGTATTGCCTTATTATAGGCGTGGACTATAATCTGGAAAGGCACGTAGGATGGAAGGTGGAATGTAGTCAAGTGACTCCAATCGAAGGAAATGACATAACTACTTGGGGGGGGTATCGTATGAGTGCCCCCCAACTCTTTAAATCGAAGAAGGACTCTCTTGATTAGGCGGGATAGGAGAGTCGTTCTTGGACTCAGGATAATCTAACAAGACGAGAAGAACATGAGCATTATGATCATGATGCTCATCTGGAACAGAGTGAACAAATAGTGACGAAACCAAGTCGACACTCTTTTCGACCAATAGTTGGTCAAAAACAGGCATAACGTAGCTAGGCTCAGGAAGGGTAGGATGGACAAGAGATGAATCCAAGTCAATCTCTTAGTCAACCGAGAGAGGGTCAGAAGAGAGCCTCTAATAACCAACTGGAAGTTGGGGTGAAGAGGCTGTAAGATTTTCCAAAACAGTGGAAGCTTTATCCGTGAGTGAAAAAAGGTGAAGGAGATGGCCGCTCTCACATAACCTACATGGGAATCTAATCTTCCCTTTCTTCTTACCACTTCCAGTTGAGGATGTGACATCGACATGAGCTTCAGAGGACGATGACGGATGAGCCAGATTGTGAGACCATGCTTCTAAGATCCTAGGAATACCAAGACAATAACGAAGAAGATGGTCACCCTTGCACAATTTATAAGGAAACTTAACCTTCCATGGAGGATCAGAAGGTTGTCTGACCTGAGATGTACTCGGAGTAGTAGCTACATGGGTGGCCTCTCGCTTATCCAACTTCTTCTTCTTCTTCGCCTTCCTGTTCTTCTTCTTAGCCTCCTGGTTATTGGATGCAGAACTTTCACTAGGCGAAGGAGGAGAGGAGGATGAAAAAATAAGGGAAGAAGGTGTAGGCTCAACCTTAGAATCATCGTGTTGTGATTCAAACGAAGGAGACGTTGGAATAGGAGTCATGACGCTTGGGACCACCGAGGTTGAAAACAAGCAAATGGGCAAACTGATGGTTAACCTAGGCAAAGACAATGTTGCCATATATGGAGAACCGACATTTCCGAAAAGAGGAAACGAATCAGGATTCCCATTTGAGGGAAGACCTTGACCGGTAGACTCGAGGAATGTTGCCATCAGAAACAACCTTGAAACGCACTCGCAGTGTAACCAAGAACTCTAACTGTAACTAGGAATATTTCGTGGGCAGTAAATTTTATGACATAGGAACAAAAATGGACCTTTTCATGTTTCAAGAATCGAGAAAAGGACGAAAAGGTGACTCTATCTCTTTCGAGGTTTAATGAGCTTGAAAGGACAAGTTCTTAGATGATCCTTTTACTTTTAAGGAGTTGAAAAGGAACGAAAGTGACTGCTTTGGAGTACTAGACAAGAGGTTTACCAGACAAATCGCAAAACTGCATATACACCTTGGTGATCAAATGAAAGAGAAATGACCAAGGACTTTCCGTACGACAGTCAATCTTCCTGAATGCTGTGTTCGATGCGTTATGGTTCGTAAGGTGACAGACTCGGCTTCCTATGGCTGATAGGATGATAACCTAGTGGGGTCTCCCAATATATACTCGACGGTACAGGGAGCACAAGTTTGTACTAGCAGCTATTGAATCACAGAAGGAGGAATCACCCAACTTTAGCGAAAACAATAGTGACTAGGTTTAACGACGCCGGAGCACGTCTCTAGCCTAGACCTTTAGATAAATGTGCATTAAGTTCCAATGTGTTGTCAGGTTCATTCAATAGATTTTAAGAGTTAATGTTGGATTAAGTTTCCGTTTTCAGGCCCTATCGAATATATTTCAACAATTCCTAGGATGTAGCTATAATGAGTAAAACATCATTCATTTCGATGAACAACTACTTAAAGGAGGGTAAAAAGTTCATTTCCAGGCGATCGCAAACCAAGACAAGCAAATGCAAGAACTAAGAAACACAATGCATTAATACACTTATCTCACAACTACTAATGAAATATTTAAACTTTGATTTCCAATTTCTCTATCATGAAAATTCAGTAATGCAAATGCACTTTCACTTTCGTATGCTGTATAAATGAAATATTTTTGATTTTTGGAATTTTAATGACAAACAAGCAAGTGTAAACCTGATTGATCCAAACAAATGTGATTTATGTTTGATAGTGTGGAAATCAAATCAATATGAGGAACTGGTTCAATAACCAAACACTAAAGACCAATTAGAAAGAAAACAAGCAGTAAAACAACCTCAAACAAATCAATCAACTGGTTGTGGATGAATCTTGGACGAATGGGTAACCCAACAAACGACTTCTTGACGAAACCTTGAAAAGAGCTAGGTCACGCGGTTTGAAAACACAAGACTCACTAAATCGAACCAAGGAGAAAGTTCCTTAACCAAATAAAGCTAAAACAAGTTGATGAGAGACAAGAGACAACAGGGGACAAGCAGCACTGGTTGACTCAGGAGGTAAAGTTGTAAAAAACAACTTTTACAGGAATCGTCGCAAGGCTCTAACTAGCAACCTGAGATGAAAGGAAAATAATCGCAAGCACAAAGCTAGCAACTGGGCGACGTCGTCGCAGGTGTACACCTATCTTCTGCGACGGTCTGATTTCAGGAATTGTCGCAACTGTGTGATGGGATATCTGCGACGTGCGGGTTTACCAAAGAGGGCAGGTACGACGTCGTTGCAGCTGTTAAGCTATAAACAAAAATGATCTCAATTAAGAGAAAAAACAAAGCAAAAAACACCTGAAGGAAACCAGACTAATCTCTTAGATAGTGATAGGGACTACCAGATTGACTCAAGTAACCCAGAACACTGATGGATCAACCCCAAAATCAAGAGACAATAAATCAAAAACAAATCAAGAGCAAACAAGAGACAATATACAAAGGACTCCCCAGTGGAGTTACCAACTTGTGATGTAGGAAATGTTCCCTCTGTGGACAGTGGCAACCCCTCTAGCCCTAGAGTGGGTCTAGTCACATCAAGACAAAACAATAGCAAATTTCCTTAAAGAGTCATTGTTGAAAGAGCCTACCTGAAACCGGTGTTCGATGGAGTTTTTGTTGTGCAGCTTCAGCTGTCGTTTCCTTCTCCTTGATGAGCAATTGACCTGAAACAAAACAAGAGAACAAGAGAACACATAACAGAGAACAACAATGATCTATTTACCTACAGAGTCAAGGAACCATAATCTATCAAGTATATTTCACACAAGACATAGGAAATCACCATTGATTGTATTAAAATGAATAAAAGCAAAGGTTACAACCAAACCTTGATGTTGCAAGCTTCCTCGAAGGGTCCTACCAATATGTTTCTTCAAGCATTCACTCTCAAAAGGGTCCCCCAAGAGGTTGATAAATCTCTCTCTCTCTCTCACTCAAAAGCACTAGCACAAGGCGAAGTCAATCCACAACCAATTGCTAGACTATCAACAATTCATACTGCAAACTATCAATCTCACACCAAAGCTAGCTAATTTGCTCAATCCCAAGAAAACTAACTAATCATAGCAATAGGTAAAAGGGTAAATCTTCAGGATTAAAGAGCACTTGTTTAATCTTCTTGAATGATTAGGAAGATGTGGACACATTCATTTGATGTATTACATAGTAGAGATGTCTCTCAGAGACTGACTTTATCCAAGATTAGGGGATATGAGGCCAGTGACAAATTACTATGTAACAATGCACTTAAGAAATGGTGACCCTACCTAATGGGAAGACACTTCAAGGTAAAAATGGATCATTATAGCCTTAAATACTTCTTAGAACAAAGATCATCCTTTGAAGAGAAACAAAAATGGGTCACAAAGATGTTGGGTTATGACTTTGAAATCATCTACAAAAAACCAAAGCAAAATGTTGTGGCAGATGCACTCTCAAGAAAGGATGAGGATGTGGAAGCATTGTTGTGCGCCATTTCTATTATCCAACCAGATTGGATAAACAAAGCAAGGAAGGAATGGAAGAATGACGAAGAAGTGTGGGCACTTATTCGAAAGTTACAACAAGATTCGAGTACATCTGATACATTTAACTGGCAAAATGATTCGTTGTGGTACAAAGATTGCTTATACCTCTGTAAGAATTCCCAGCTAAAACAAAAGATTCTTATGGAATTGCACACTTCTCCCTTAGGAGGGCACTCAGGGTTTTTAAAAACTTACCACAAGGTTAAGAAGGAATTTTTTTGGGATGGCCTTAAATCAGATATTCAAAAGTTTGTAGCGGAATGTTTGGTTTTCCAACAAAATAAAGTTCAAACAATTGAGACCCCAGGGTTTATTACAACCTTTATCCATTCCAAGCCAATGTTGGGAGGAGGTTTCAATGGATTTCATCATACATTTACCCAATTCTGAAGGAAAGAGTGTCATCATGGTGGTAATTGACAGACTTACTAAGCATGCACACTTTTGTGCATTATCACATCCATTTAAAGCTAGTACAGTTTCTACTGCATTTATGGAAACAATTCAAAAGCTACATGGAAACCCAAAGATTATTGTACGTGACAAAGATCCCATTTTCACTGGAAATTTTTGGACATAACTATTTTCTTGTATTGGTACTCAGTTAGCTCATAGCTCATCTTATCAACCTCAATCTGATGGGCAAACTGAGATAGTAAACAAATGTTTGGAAGGATATCTTCGTTGCTTTGTATCTGATAAACAGACACAATGGGTCAAATGGTTGCCTC
>APFE031608373.1:118327-131737 GCA_000404065.3 Pinus taeda
AGTATTTCAAATGGATGTGAAATCAGCCTTTCTGAATGGAGACTAGGAAGAAGAAGTATACATTGAACAGCCAGATGGGTTCATTCTTGGAAATGATCCAAATCTTGTATGCAGATTGAAAAAAGGCTCTCTGTGGGCTCAAACAAGCTCCAAGGGCTTGGTACTATCCTTTGGATAAATATCTTCAGCAACAAGGCTTTTCAAAAGGATCAACAGATAGCAATCTTTATACAAAATAGAAAATAACAAATTGCTAATACTTGTTGTGTATGTAGATGACATTATCTTTGGCAGCAATGAAGAAGAGATGAGTCAAAGCTTTACCTTGGTCATGCAGAAAGAATTTGAAATGTCCTTGCTGGGAGAACTGACATATTTCCTTGGTTTGCAAATCCAACAAAAGGAAGAAGGAATCTTCTTATCTCAAACCAAGTAACTCAAACAGATCTTGAAGAAATATGGCATGGAAGATGCAAAACCAGTATATACACCCATGGTCACAGGATGTAGCCTCAGTGCAAATGATGAATCTGCAGCAGTACATCAACCAACCTACAGATCTATGATTAGAAGTCTACTTTAATTGACAGGTACCCGACCGGACATCATGCATGCAGTAGGAATAGTTGGAAGATTTCAGGAAAATCCAAAGGAGATGCATCTTCAGGCAGTGAAGAGAATTTTCAAATATCTTCAAGGGACACAAAACTATGGCTTATGGTATCCTAGAGATACAGATCTCACACTTCATGCTTATACAGATGCAGATTGGGCTCGAAGCGTGGATGACAGGAAGAGCACAAGTGGTGGTGCATTCTTTATGGGTTCCAGATCAATATCTTGGTTTAGCAAGAAACAGAGTTCGATTTCTTTATCTACAGCTGAAGCACAATATGTGGTTGCTGCATCTTGTTGCACTCAAATTCTATGGATGATGTAGACTTTGCAAGATTTTCAAATCACTTGTACACCACCTATCTCCATCTTATGTGATAATACAAGTGCAATCAACATTTCAAAGAACCCAATCATGCATTCAAAAACCAAGCACATACCGATCAAGTATCACTTTCTCTTGGAACAAGTGTTGGAACAAAAGGTCAAATTGGAGTATGTTCCTTCTAAGGAACAAGTAGCTGATATTCTCACCAAACCACTGCCTAGGGAAACTTTTGAATATCTCAGACAGAAGCTGGGATTTGTTGATGTATCATCTTGCTGTTAAATCTTGTCTGTTTCAGAGAAAAATGGGTGTACGCGTGTTGGCTGAGGAGGATTTGCGTACATACGCTGGTTTGTGCAGAGAAAGTCACGTATATGGAGGCTTGATGGATATCAGAAGGAGCAGGGTCTGGTTGAAGATATTCTGATGTGGGTCTGACAGAGACCATCCGGCACAGGTTCAGGGGGAGCAGATAATCTTCTAATACTGTATTGTTGGCATTATTTTAGAAGCTTTTGGTTCTAGTTCATAGCTGTTGTTGGTTTCAGGTGAAACAGAGGCAGAGGGAGAACATAAGGAAATATTGGTTGCTGATCTGAATGGTGATTGATAGTTGCTGCTGCTATCAGTTATGGGTGTCATTCATAAGTCTTGCTCTACATAATTCGTCTCTATGTCATGTATCTTTTTTATTGTGTCAAGGTCATGTAACGGCCTATTTTGGTTTCCCCACTATGCCTGGGATGAATATGTAATGTATTTGGTTATCATATCTAATTTTCTGATATATCCCCACTTGGTTGGGAGGATGATCCCCACATGGTTGGGTGATGGATGTATGTATTGAGTCTTTTGGTGATAGGAAGGTCTTTTATGATGTATAAGTCTTGGTTCCTCTTGAAGAACATCTATTTGCAGATATTGCCTACAGTCAGGGGGAGCATGGTCAGCACAACAGGACATAGATTTCAGCATGTACTCAGGGGGAGCACAACCCTATACCCTTGATGAAAAAGGGGGAGAATAATCTTGGTGTTGCCATCAAGTCCAAAGGGGGAGATTGTTGGCATTATGGCACAGGTTTGGTGCTATGGCACAGGTGTTGTCCTTGATGGCAACTCTCTTTGGTAACAGATCTCAGTTCAGGCACTTAGAAATAAGAAAAAGACATATACGCAGGTTCATCTAGACAAAGACGCGTATACACACGGGTTATACGTTACAAAAACGCGTATATGTTGGGGAACTTACTTTTGGTCCATCTTGGGATTTGAACTTGTTGTTTTGGACCATGGTGTCTCGTCAGATGTGTTGATCCCTAGCTTTTGGGTTCATGGTATTGAAATGTTATGGTTTTGGACCATGGTATTGTGGAAGGCCTAAGACTATAAAAGAGGAAGGAGATCATGTGGCAAATTATGATCTGAATTATTATTAAATATCTGATAAAGTGCTAGAGCTGGTATATTGGTAATTGGGTTATGATGCAGATCTGGATCTGAATGAAGGAGGAACCTTAGCGTAAAATAAGGATAAGTTCTATTGATGGGTCATAATATTTAAGCTTGAATGATAATATATTTGTATGATTTTGATCTACTAGATGTGGCACTTGCTTGATCTATAAGTCTGATAATTTGGGTTAATTAGTGATTGAATGTCTGAAAGAGTGAATTATCCTTTATAGATCTGTACGCAGGTTCAGTGAAGCGAAGGCGCATTTACACGCAGGTTTAGTGAAGTAAAGAAGCGTATACGCAGTTTGTTCCATACGAAGAAGTGTATACACGCTAGTTTCAAGCTGTTGAAATAGCGTATATACTCTAAGTGGTGATCTAGCTGCTTCTGTCTATTGCTGCAGTGTTCTGGGTTCAGATTTTGGTGTGTGGTTTCTAGTACTGTGTTTTGGGTTCAGCTGTCAGAGAAGTATCTACTTGTTTCAGATCTAATTGGTGAAAGGAGATTGGTTGATGGAGAAATTATTGATGATTGATTGATGCTCATGGATCCAGTCTGAAAATTTATGAAACGTGGTCCTTGGAAGAAAGAGAAGGTTGTAGCCTTCTGTAGGCCAGCACCTACGTACTAGTATCTTGTCTAGTGCAAGAGCTAAAGGGGGTTGTAGCTCCCTTCCAGGAGAAGCTGGAAGACGAGAGAGAGTTGTAGCTCTCTGCAGGTTGCAGCCTGCGTACTGGTAAAGGACTGCACTAATACATTGTAACAGAAGTTTCTAATTAAAGAAAGATAGAGACGAATTGTAGCAGGTGGTTTTCACCCACATTGGGTTTCCACCTTGTATCTTGTGTTCTTGTGTGTGATTGTCTTTCTGCTCTGTTTTACTGTCTCTGGTTACTTGTTATTTGATTCTGAATCATAGATTAACAATCATCATCAGAAAGATAAAGTAAATTAAAAGTTTGCTTTGTATACGTGGGTTTCCTTCTACATAGTTGCGTATATACACGGGTTTTACTAACTGAAGTAGCATATACAATTTGTTTTGAAAAGGAATATTTGACTTGATAATACTGATTCACCCCCCCCTGTCAGTATGTTTTCCAAAAATGTCCTCTGAAGAAGGTTTGAAATAAGCATAATAGGAAACTCCTAAAGAGTCTGAATATATTGATCCCATGGATGACGATAGGTAGAGAATAGGGGTTGAACTATCTGTCATCTCGACATCAGGACAATGGATGATGATGGTGGTTTGAGAGACCTCCTTTCCTTGTGATGGATTGGGGCTAGGACCCCTAGGAAGAGTGGAAGTGGAACCACTACAAGCGACATCTAACTCGTGAAGCACTTAAAGTGTATCATGAAAATATTCAAGACGGGGACATCGATGGGAATAACGCCCATAATTATCACACAAATCATAAGGTTGATTCATGTATAGGGTTTTTTTTTTCTTAGTAGACTCAGGTAAGGTGGCATGGAACTTAGGAATGTTAGGGCCAAGAAAAGAATTAGAGACCACTTTCTTAATATGAGGGAGCTCAGGAAAATTATTGGTGGAATTGCCATCAACATAACACAAAGCACGTGGAGGAGAAGGATTTGGTGGTTTAGGAGGAGTATAAGTTTCTTGGGGTGCCTTGTCTTTGTTTTCATTTTTCTAGGCTTTGACCCCCTCACCAGATGCTTTCAAAATAGGATTGAATTCCTACTGAGGTTGTTGTTGAACTGAAGCAAAGGAGGGGGGGGGGGGACAATGAGTTGAACTAAAGTCAAATATGTATAAGGTTTGATTTGATTGGGAGGAGTGTTTGCGGGAGGATCAATGTATCAGATTGGGATCCCCAAGGTGATGTTAGGGAGACTCAACGTGGCCATTACCAGGATAGAAAATATTCCAGGTGGTAGGAATAATAAGGGTATATGACTAGAAGGGTAATGACCTAGAGGAACAAATCTTGGATGGGAAAGACATGGGGGAACTATTCATGGCTGGAAAGGATTGAGAGAGCTACCAATAGGAGGAAACTAGCCTGGAGGAATTGTACCTGAAGGACAAGTTGAGTCTTGAGAAGGAGGTGCAGAGGAGTTAGATGTTGAGAAGGTGTACCAAACTACTTGCTTGTGACCCATGGTGCTTGAAGCATGAAAACTTGAAGAGGTAGGGCCAAAAGGAGTAGTCGGTGGGCCATAGTAAGCCCCAAACAAAGTGGAATCTTTATAGACTCTAGGAGAAGCATCGACAAAGGAGGAAGTGGTTTGATTACCTGTCGTTGATGAAATAGTGGTCTGAGGAGAGGTCTGAGATTGAGGGTCATAGTAAGTCAACTGATCGATAGTGAAGATATTTACAATGTGAGGAAAAAACATCTTGTGAAAGACAATGAATGCAAAAGTGAACATGGAATAGGTGTAACCATGACCCAACAAGATGTTATAATCTAAAGGGGCATCAATGACTTCAATGTCAGTCAAAACCGTCTTTCTAGCAATAGTGATGGGGAGTTGCAATATAAAACGAGGGGTTGAGAGGGGTGACCGTCCCAATCGTGAAGAGTGATAATGGATGCTGACAAGTCAAGGGAACCAAGTTCCTTCCAAACACTAGCTTCTATCACATAGGTGGAAATGCCTTTATCTACGATACACCATTGTACAATGGAATTTTTTTATGGATACTGGTATTTGAAAGGAAATAGATGATGGAAGGGGGGTATGTTCCACTTTAGCAACATAAAATATAATCATACGTTTGTTAGAGGGATCCACAATGAAAAAAGTAGATAATAAAGCTTTTCGTTCATATGGTCACGTCTAGAGGGCTTCCAAGATTGACATGGTAGCAGGGGACTGTGCCAAGTCATATACTATGCTATAGGTATGGGTGACTTTAGAAGAAGCAAAATTTCAACATAATGGACCTTTGGAAATCTTGGGATGGACCTCAACCTTAGGCTAAGGGATCTGTAAGGTACCATTTGGTGATGAAAGGGGCTCAGTGGAACTTTTGGGTTGGGAGTCAATCGTCGAATTCACAAGAATTTTGTCATATTGGTGCGATCGAGTTTGGAGGTTGACTAGTTCGGTGTTGACTTCTTTAGAATTCATCATGAGAATACAGTTATTGTTTTGGCCAAATTGTGAAGGTTGAGTGGTTGTAGTGTTCTATGTTGGTTGGGCAGCCACATATCCTTGATGAGTAAAATGATTTGTAAGCATTTTCGGTTGTGATGAAGCAGGAGGTGGAGCAATGGGATGATGTCCTCTCAAAGCAGCTACTAGAGCTTCCCATACTCAACACATTTGAGGTAAAAGGGGACATTCATGAGTATAATGGCCAAAACATCTAAGGTATAGAGCCTTTTCCTGCTTGGGTTGTCTGCCATATTATTGGGTTGCGGGATTAGGTTGGTTGCCCTTAGGGGCATTAGGTTGTTGAGCTTGATTTCCCGGGTTACATTGAGGTTGCTGAATCTAGTTATCTTTCCCATTATTCCTTCTCTTTGGGTTAGGGGTATTGGTCGTACTATGTTGAGCATACACTTGGTTCTGTGGAGGTGGTTGTTGTTGTGGTAGAGGAGGCAGAGGAATGGGAGGTTGAGGGGCTGCTGTCGGTGGGGTTAGAGAACTGGATGGTGCATAAGGATAATAAGGATTCATGAAAACATTTGGATAAGTAGGTTGAGGAACAATTGGACCTAGAATCAAATGATGCAAACGAGGATATGCATATGACGCGATTGTACCTTGGTAAGAGTTGACGCACGAAGGATCAGGAGTGGGATAGGTGTAAGTGGAACTGGTTCCCCTTTGGGGTTGACCATAAATCATGGGAGGTTGAGGATATGGTGATGGTTGAGAGTGGGAAATAGATCCAACCATACCATTAGTGGCATAAGATGCTCCCGACGCATTAGCAGCACCAAGCCGAGGTAGGTCGAGGAGGACATTATAAACATAACCTGACTGGGCATAAATTAGATCATATTTTAAGGATATCTGGAGAGATTATTCTTCACTCTCAGGGAAGTGAGAGGCGAAATCCTTACCTATGGGGGAAAAATGAGTTCTTAAAAACCAATCCATATAGACATGGTCTTAAACTCAAGGGCTCTACACATGTTCCTCCTTCTACGCCATTCTTGAACATGGTTAGAAAGTAAAGTGGCAAAATTTTGATGAAAAGATTCCAAGATTTCAATACCTATTTCGTATCAGAGAGGTGATTGGAAATAGGAAAGAACATATTTTGTGAGAGTCACGAAGGTGGAATGGGAGGCATGTAGTTGGTCCACATTCCATTTGGCATCAACTCCAGTTAGGGTGTGTTGGAAGAGATGAAGATGGATGGAGTCTTCGGTAATGGAATTTGATGAACACCACATGTGAAAAGAGAGAACATGATTTGTGGGGTCTTCTCCAGGGTTACCTTCAAACTTTGGAATGTTAGAAGGAAGCTTGGTAGGCATAGGAGTCCAATTTGGGTTATGGAGAAGAGGATCGTTGATGAGCTAGATGAAATCAAGGGAGTATTAGTGGTCACACCAGTGGAGGTTCCACTGATAGGGTTACCTTGGTTTCCACCACCCATATTGGTTATTGACATGGTGAAGCTGTGAGGATGGGAAGTTGCGGCATTAGAGGAAGAACCAGAAGAATCAAAATAACTAGAGTCAATATGGGGACTCAATTGAGGACTAGGAGGATGAGTTTAAACTTGACGAGAGGGAGTAATATCTCCTAAAGGAAATTGAGGGTGAAGGCCATGAAGTCTTCACGATAGATGCCTAGGGGGCACAATGGTACCAAGACAAAGATGAATCAGTATACTAAAAGGTGATAATAGGAGAAAAGTGTAACAAACACCAAGCAAACACCTAGTGGAGTGGTGGAAAGTGTAAACTAACTATAATGATAAGCTACTTTAATTCAAGCAAACACGAACTATCAAAGAAAAAACGATCTCTATCCTAAAGGTGCTCTAAATCCTCAAACAAGTCCTTGTTCTATTGTTTTAGATGGCCTTCCAAGAGACTTCTTACTTGACATAATTTGATCCTCGTAAGAAGAGCTGTCTAGAGAAATGTGGGGTAGAGGACCAACTGCTTGCCCACAACTAGTCCTATAGGGTGTTTTCCTAAGATTTTCCACTAAGGTTACCTTCATCCCACGGGGGTGCTCGAGTCTTGAGATTCTTGGTGATCAATCACAACAAAAAATTTCCTACCATGACTTGGTTAGCCTCGAGGAGAACCACTCACACTGTGATATAGCCTAGCCCCCTCTGAATCGGGTTTCTGATGCACTCTAGGTTCAAACCATGGGATGGTGAAGGATTTTAAGCTCCCCAATATGTCAACTTGCTATGTCTCAATATAAACGATCAATGGGTTTTATTGGAAGCCTATCCCACTGATCCTACACCTAACTACAAATATTGTTTTGTCCCTGGTTCCCAAGTGGGCTTAATCTATGTCAGTTAAATTATTAAGGTGTAGTGTTTCAAGTATTGGCTTGGTGGTTTTAACCAAGGTCATGCTCGCTTAGGGTGTGTGTGAGACAAATGTGTCAGTTGGATGAGTTAATTGAGCATGTTTTGATGATGCCAATGTTGTTGAAAATAAAGTGCATAAATTTTAAATAATACTAAAAATGAATAGTGAATAAACAACAAATTGAAGCACACAACCCCCCACCCAAGAAGTAAATCAAGAAGAAAAATAAAAGAAGGAAAAAGAGGAACTAAAGGAAACACAAAATGGAAAAAATATCTAATGTCTAAGGGATTGGGATGTAAAGGCAACAATCTACTGAAAATGGTGTTAAAAACCAACAAACAACATGGGTGAAAATGCAGGAAAATGGCAGGCAATAGGCGGAAAAAAATTAAGATGCACAAGGGGATAATATAGAGGCAAGTCCATACCAAATTATAAAAGGAATAAAATGGTGTAAAAATATGTCGAAAGGGACTGTAATAAATAATACTAAAAATGAATAGTGAATAAATAGCAAATTGAAGCACAAAACCCCCCACCCAAGAAGGAAATCAAGAAGAAAAATAAAAGAGGGAAAAATAGAAACTAAAGGAAACAAAAAATGGAAAAAATATCTAATGTCTAAGGGACTGGGATGTAAAGGCAACAATCTACTGAAAATGGTGCAAAAAAACTAGCAAACAACATGGGTGAAAATGCAGGAAAATGGCAGGCAATATGTTGCAAAAAACTAAGATGCACAAGGGGATACTATAGAGGCAAGTCCATACCAGATTATAAAAGGAATAAAATGGTGTAAAAATATGTCGAAAGGGATTGTAATAACCTTCCAAAAGGGACTGAAAATAGTGGTTGAAACTACTTCACACTAGACTCCTCAACTCAACAATTATGTTCCTAAATAGTGGAGGTGTACTCTAAACCCTAGGAGGATTTTTCGTTCCTAAATGAGAAACTACTAAGTGGATCTAGGCCTAGGGGTGACTCATGATAGAACAAAAACCCTTCCCAACACACATGCAATTGTGCAAAAACTGACCTTAAAAGTGCATTGCATGTAGATTCTGGGAAGAAAAGTGCATTGGGCACAATTAATGGGCTAAAAGGTGAGCTCTGTTCCCAATTCTCTAGCTCGGCAGATCAGACCCGTATTGTGTCATCTCCTACTTGGTTGGTACCTATAACCCGCGGAAAGATGTGAAACCCCAATAAAAGCGGAAAAATTTCCATAAAATAAAATAAATCTAAAAATAGAAATTGAGAGGGCTAAAGATAACTGGGAAAATGCTGAAGATAGTTGAAACGAAATTCACCAAGGTTCTGAATTGCTACACCAATGGAGTCGCCATTTGTTGACGACTATGTAGCTAATTCTCTAGTGGAATCGTCATTTGCTAGTGTAAAGATTTCAGAGAAGTGTACCAAAAATGCTTCACTTAAGTCACTAGTGACAAGTGACCCTAACAACAAAATATCACTGTCTACGCTTCATATCTATAATGAAAAAATAATAAAAACTTTGCAACAAAAGATCATATGCAACTAAAAACATATAACGACAAAGATAAAAGTGTAGCTACCCAATAGATCATAAGAATAAGCAAATTTTATTAATAGGAATGACACACCTGGTGAGGAGAACTCATAAACTTGGGTATATAGATCCCCCTCCATGGGATGGGTGTTTTTGATGTACTTATGCTTCAACGATCCATTTCTCTCTCTCAACTTGCAATTTGAAAAAATACAAATTAGCTTGAACTCAAGTGGGATCTCAAATGTGATGAGACGATAGTGGAGATGATGAGAATGATCAAGGTCAAGAATGAATGAAAACCCCTCTTATTTATAATAAAGTGTTAAGCTAAATTAGGAATTGGAAAATAATTAAATATTATTGACCAAATCAAAATCTAGTCGTTGGGAATACTTTATTATATTTTTTGGAGAGGGAAAAGATATTCAAAATGGTCAAATATATTTATTTAGAAAGTAGTTGAAGTAATTAACAAATAAAAATGATTTATTAATCCCTTTGTGAGAATTAAGAAATTAATTAAATAGTGGTTTAATAATTATCTCATAAGGAAAATATGGAATAAATAAGGAATAATAAATAAATAGTAATTTATTTAATTATTCCAAGGTGATTAAGTTAGAAGTATTTAAGAAATAATTATCAGATAATCATTTAATTTATTTCTAAAGAAAATTAAATAAATAATGATTTATCAATTATTCTCATAGGGTTTTTGAATTTTAATGAGAAATAATTTAGGAAATATGGTTTACTAAAATATTGCCTATGGTGAATTCGGTTTTACCATGGTAAAATTATTCCTACATGGTGTATTTTGATCCACCTAGTAAGAAATGGCTAGGTGATCATTTTTTGGGTGATAAAAATAAGTGTAACATCCCAATTTCTTGTCCTCGAATGATTCAAATCTTGGGGGCTAAGATCCAAGAGGATTGAATGCCCATATTCCTGCCATGAAAGTAAGCATGGGAATAGTGATAAAGTATTGTGTGAATTGAATACATTGCCACCAAAATATTAAACACCATCGAGAAGAAAGAGAGAGAACAAGGAAATATGATAAAATGCCAATTCTTTATTAACTAGGAAAACAAACCTTTAACCACTACATCATGATGAAAATATATATCCTTTTGAATGGCGAGGCCTAATATTTATATTTTTTTTCAGTGCTTTCATGAGTTAATTTTTTTTAACCATGGGTGAATACCATTGGTAGATACCATGGTGAATACCCCTGTCCACTTGGATAAATCCTCCCCCTTTAGGAAGCATTGGTCCCCATTGCATCAAGTTTCCCCATGGGAAGTTTTTGTTCAATGTGGCTCCTAGTGAGCCAGTTTCCTTGATGAAGAAGAAATGAGCCAATGAAGAGAAGGGTGTGGTTAATTCATAACCATGGGTTTTTGGATGATCCATAACCAAATGTTTTTGAAGACAAAGGTTTTTTGTGGTCAACTCATAACTATGGGTTTGTAAATGACCCATAACCAAATTCCAATGAAGACAATGATTTTGTGTAGTTAACCCATAACCATGAGTTTATGGATGACCCATAACCAAGTGATTACAATGTTGCCAAGTGTTAATGAAGAAAAGGGCTTCGTGTGGTTGATCGATAATGATGGGTTTGTGGGTGACGTAAAATTGAGTTGGTGGTGGAAATCTTAGAGAAGGGTTTTGTGTGGTTGACCCATAACAGTGGGTTTATGGGTGACCCATTACCATGATGATTAGAATGTATCAAGTGCCGATGAAGATAAGATTTTTTTGTGGTTCACCCATAACCATGGTGAACATAGATTTGAGGATAAAATCAACTTTTAATGCTTGTGGGCCAACTACGGTACTAATAGTGTATGGTCCAACAAATGGACTTCAATATATTTTGCTTGTGGGTATACCAAGGTCACATGGTAGAGCGTGTTGTGATGTCCATACAAACTCAAAATGGCTATTATATCTCTTGTTGGAATGTTTGCTGAATTGATTTTTAGAGTGGTTATGATGAGAGGCAAAACCTTGAATATGCCTTCTAAATTGTGACATTATGTAGTGTGAAGTAGTTGATATTGTATTATATGAAGAAAATGAAACTTGCAAAAAACTAGTAAGGAGATCCATCAAAAAGAAGCACAAGTAAGATATCAAACCATGATGGGAGGAATTCCAATAAAGAAATGCAACCACATTGACCCCCTCAATGCATACCTTGTGACCATGGAGTTCCATGAAATAATATTTTCGATGTGCATTTCTTGAAATAGTTTGAATGCCTCCTCCACATATTTTTTCCTGGTAAATCTCTCAATCCTTGCACTCCATGAGACTGTAATTTTTTTTCCCATTTAAGGCATTTCCTGCTCACCCATTGTGGGCATATTTAGTGAGAATAGATGTCTTGGAAATAATATTTCATTTGGGCATTTTTTTAAACAATTTGCATGTTTTATCTACATTTTTAATCTTTTTATTTCTACTTGGTCAATTATTGGATCAACATGTCCAATTTTTAGTTTCTAATCCTATGTTCAAAGCCCAGGAGATGCCAAAGCCACTCATGTTTCATGATGAACGACTCCATCATATGTTAGCGGTTTGAATCCCTCTTCACCCATCTCTATTCCTTCATCCTGTTGGGGTTTGAATGTTGTGACATGTGAATCTATGCACAACAGGGATAAGGAAGTGGATCAATAAGGAGAGGAATACAACATTGGAGAAGTGGGAGTAGAGTTGATTTCTTCTTAATATCACAGCTTCAATCCCTCCTTGTGTTGCATGAACATTCGACACTTATTTCAAGGTTAAAAAACTCCCACAAAGTGTTGGGTTGTGTTATATTCTTTCCACGACTAGCCCACGTAGTTAACCAGGGGGTTAGAAGGGGGGTAGAGCCCCCCCCTTCATTGCGTTGATTGCGTAGTGGGCAGGGGGGGCGGGGGGTCATAGGGAGTTTGAGGGGTGCAGGTAACCCCGCTCTATGGGGTCTAGGGTAGCGCCTCGGAAAATTTTGTTTTTGGACCCTATATTAGGTGGGGCAGACCTACCTATGGTTTTGTGCATGATTTTCGATCCATGGCTTTGAACACGATGGTTTTCGGTCCATGTTTTTGGATGCAATGGTTTTCGGTCCATGGTATTGGATGCTTCGGCATGTATAAATATGTATTGTAACATTGAAAGGAACATAATGAAAAATCAAGTTGGTAGTTCCTGTTTTGGGATCCAGGGGAAAATCTCTGTGTATATGTGTTTTATGTGTTATGCTCTAGCATTGTTTATTTTCTGTGTTTTAGAATTCGTATGTAGGTAATATCTATACAGGGTTAAAACCTACACTTGGTATCAGAGCTGTTTTTGCTTCAAGGGGACGCCTTTGTTGCTGAGGGGTTTCGCTCGGGCTTGTGGTAGACCCTGTTCAGTGGAAGATTTGTGGGATTGATTCTAGTGGTGAAAGAGGATGGTGAGCAGTGGAAAGATAGAGATTGAGAAATTTAATGGTCAGAGTTTTGAGTTATGGAAACTCAAGATGGAGGATCTGTTGGTGGATAAATATCTGTGGGTCGCGGTAGATCCAGGTACTAAACCAACGAGAGTGTCCGATGAAGAATGGAAGAAGTTGGATCAGAAGGCTAAGATCACAATACGATTGTGTGTCTCAGATTCAGTATTGCTGAATTTATCAGGGGAAGCTACGAAGAAGGCTTTGTGGGACAAATTAGGTACTTTGTACCAATCTAAGTATTTAGTGAATAAACTATTCCTATGGAAAAATCTCTATAATATGAGGATGAAATATGGAGACTTGGTGACATAACATCTAAACGCATTTAATACTATGGTAAGTTAGTTATTATCTGTTGATATTAAAATTTCAGATGAAGATAAGTGCATCAGTTTGTTGTGTTCTCTACCAGATTCGTGGGATAGTCTGGTTATTGCAATAGGTAGCAATGCAACTACCTTGT
>APFE031608373.1:145863-169268 GCA_000404065.3 Pinus taeda
TCTCAAGAAATTTAAAGTCTTATTATGTGAAACAAAAATCCTAACAAGATAATAATGATCATGATGCAAATTTGGGACTAGTGAGACTTGAAGGCACAACTGTAGAGTTTGTAATACAAAGTAACTTGGAGATTTTAAATCGCCAAGTTCCCATGGCGATAGTAGTGGACCTTCTAGAGGAAATATAGAGACGAGTGGTCAGAGTACCACGAGAGTGGGTGCGACTTTTCTGACGAGTGGAGAATGCCATTGTATTTTACTGAGATGCTCATCTAGGGATGGGCCCTCAGACTTAGATTTTTAAATAAACTAATATTTTGATAAAAACATGATCACGCATAAGCCCTAATTTTCTAGGATATTTTTCCACATTTTGTAATATTTTCTGAAACTTATCTATCTATATATACAAAGATTTTGGGATGCCTTTATCATATATACAAGTGTTTTTTGATCCTTTGATTCAATGTGATGAAAGATTGATGTGCCAATCAAATGATTGGTTAGCTATAAAATCAACAAATGAATTATCTGATCATAGAATGTGAATATATGTGAGAAAATTAAGTGACATTTGTAATAATATCACTCTCAGAAATTAGTGATGTAATGAAGGATATCCCACATCATAAATGTTATTTAACTGAGACACCACCAGTTGTGAGTCCAAGTATACCACTAATTCAATACCATAATATATTTCCTCAGAAAGAAATTTGATAACGACACTGTATTCAACCATATTATTAGAAGCAATACCAATACATATGCTTCTTGCGACCAACAACTGACCAAATGGATAATAAATTACCCATGTTACGGAAGCTAGATTCTTGGTGTGCCTACTAGAACTGTCTGCGAATCCTAAATACATCGAGCCACCCATCGATACTTGCCAAAGTAGATCAAAAACAGAATCATCACCATGATACTTATAGAAAAAAACTAAAACTATACATAATATTTATAAAACAAAGCAAATGCTTAGGCAAGAGGCTAAGCATAATACTTCTTGAGAGAAAGCCAATTTTGGGCTCCAACAACACATTCCCTTTAAAATCAACTAACTTATAAGCACCTTTCTTCAAGACCCGCTTGACAATGAAAGGAATGTACCACATAGGTTTGAACTTTCTTGCCCACAAGATGTCTTTATCTTGGTCACTGTTATCACCTAAACAATGATCACCTAGCCATTTCTAACTAGGTGGATCATAATACACCATGTAGGATTAATTTTACCATAGTAAAATCACTTTCACCATAGGAAATGATTTAGTAAACCAATTTTACTAAATTATTGCTAATTAAAAATAGAAAACCCCATGAGGATAATTGGATAAATCATTATTTATTTAATTTTCTTTGGGAATAGTTATTAAATCATTATTTGATAATTATTCCTTGTCCCATTTGACTAATTCACTTTGGAATAATTAAATAAATCACTATTTATTTATTATTCCTTAATTCTATTTTTGAATAATTAAATAAATCACTATTTAATAATTTTTTCAATTTGACATCTTTCTTAATCCTCACGAAATAATTAGTAAATCATTTTATTTGTTAATTATTTATAAATAAATATATTTGACCATCTTGAATATATTTTCCCTCTCCAAAAAATATAATAAAGTATTCCTAATGGTTAGATATTGATTTGGTAAATAATATTTTATTATTTTCCATTTTCGATATCAACCCAATACTTTGTTATAAATAAGAGGGTTTTCCATTCATTCTTCACCATGATCACTATCATAGTCACCACTATTGTAACTTCACATTTGAGCTCCCATTTGAGTTCTACTCTTTCGTTTTGGATTTTTCACATATTGAGAGAGAGAAACAAATTGTTGAAGCACAAGGACATCAAAGGACCCATCCCATGGAGGGGGATTTGCAAACCCTTATTGTAGATGTCCTTCACCAGATGTTTTCTAATAAAAATATTATTCATTTAAAAGTCTTATTCTGTTAAGTTATTGCATCAGTTATTTCTTGTTGTTCTTTGTTTTGGATTGCACATGATCTCTTTGCTGTAGGGTTTCTTCTTTTATCAATGTAGATTTTAAGCTTGAATAACCATATTTTGTTGTTAGGGTCACTTGTCACCAGTGACTTAAGTGAAGCATTTTTGGTACACATGCTAAGAATTTTCATACTAACAGTCACATACTAAGGCAAGGTCACCTTTAAATAAAACCCTAGGTTGAACATACTTATCATATTGAGCTTTAAATATTTTCTTATTAACCTCATTCATTGTGGAAGCATATCGACACTGCTCATCAAGATGTTCCAAGTGAACAAAGTGTTCTTATAAACTTGAGGTGTCTGGAAGAAGTTGGAATGCCAACTTAAGGTATGGAATCTGAAATTATATTGGAAATATTGATTCCAAAGCATAGACTAACTAAAAATGAGTGAACCATGTGGCAATCTTAATAGATATTCGATATGCCCACAAAGCAGGATAAAGCATCATGTTCCAGTTGGACTTGGATTGATTAATCATCCTTTGCAGGATGGTATTAAGGGATTTGCTAACGACTTCAACTTGTCCATTAGCTTTAGGATAATAAGGATATGAATGCTCCTGTTGAAATACCAGTTTTAAAGCCAAATCAGACATCGTTTTATTTTGAAAGTGACTTCCATGGTCAGTGACAATCTCTTTAGGGATATCAAAACGTGAGATAACTTTATTAAAAATTGAAAGTGTCATTGCCTCATCATCATTATTGAAAGTGGGCATAACTTCAACCCACTTTGTAAACGAGTTTACTGCTACGATAATGTACTTGTGTCCCTTAGTCAAAGCCAGGTGACAAGTTGTAAAATATATTCCCCACTTGGTAAATGGACTGACAATGATGACATGAAAAAGCATATCTCAATGAGTGCGAATTTTTCTGAGTATAAAGTTGGCAAGGGTGGCATTTTTTTATCGCTTCATTACAATCTTTAAAAATAGAAGGCCAAAATACCCTGCACACAGAATATTTTGAGTTGTTGCAAGCCTAAATAAATGACAACCACAAACCCCACTTGGGAAATCATTTAAACTAACTCAAATTATTCTAAGTTCAGACAACGTCTAAGTATTGAATCAACCCCACGATGATATAGCATATCACCAGTGATCAGATAACTCTTAGCAAGATGATGTAATTTTTGACGTTCGTACTTAGAAAAATACTGAGGGAACTTCGAAGTCTGGAGATGTCCCCATACCAAGGGTCTTGCAAGGGGATAAGAAAAATATCTTCATTTGGAAATGATTCTTCATAAATGAAATCTACCTCACAAGGCAATTCCAAAATTAATTTTGCAAAAACCAAATAATTCTTTGATTTGGCTGACATGAATTTGAGATTAAACTCTTGTAAAATTACAATCCATTTGTTGTATTTTCTCCCAATCACTCGCCTTCTTAGGATAAATTGAAATGGATTGATGTAAAAAATTACAATTTTTGTCTCAGCAAAATATAATGATGAAGTCACTGAACAACATGTACTACTGCAAAGCCAATTTCTTAATGTGAGAGAATTTGAGTTCAAGATCAGCTAAGCCTCAACTTAGGTAATAAATTTCATGTTCTCTAAGGGCATCATCCTCCTGAATTAGAACCATACCTATGGTTGATTTTGCCACCACAAGATACAAAAGGAAATCTCTGCTATAATCAGGTGGACTCAAAAGGGGAGGAGAGGTCAATGCTTTTTTCAAAGCATCAAATGAGCGTTGGTCAAATTTGTCCTAAATAAATGGAACTACTTTCTTAAGTAAACACATAAATCCTTTTGTAATCTCAGCGTAGTTCACGATTAACCTCCTTAAAATTTTTTCTTTTCCTTGTAGACTTTGAATTTGACGAATATTAAATGGGGGAGGCAAATAAAGTATTGCCTCAACCTTGAAGGGATGAATTTGAATCCCTTCATTAGAAATGATGAATCCTAACAATCGACTAGATTTAACAATGAAAACACACTTATTAAGGTTCATCCAAATTTTATATTGATGACATATTTCAAAAACCAAACGAATATTATTTGGATTGTTCATTCTCTTGTGAGAGCGAGCAACTAAATCATCCAAATAAGCCTCAATAATATACTTGATGTCATGGAAAGTATATGACATAGCCCGCTGGAAAGTAGCTCCAACATTTTTAAGGCCAAAAGGCATTTTATTATATGAAAATGTACCCCAGGGAAAAATAAACATAATTTTATGTTGATATATGGGATGAATTGTTATTTTGTTATATCCAGAGAATTTGTCCATAAAAGGAAAAATTTTCATTTCTAGCACACTCATTGATAATTTGATCTATAAACAGAGTGGGGTAACTTTCCTTTGGAAAACCTTTATTTAAATTCTTGAAATCAATTCATACATGAATTTTTCCTTGTTTTTTGTCTACAAGGACAAGATTCAAAACCCATTGATAAAGAGGAACATGGTAGATGAAACCTTCTTTAAGAAATTTCTCTACTTTTGCCTTGATAGCCACAACTTTCCTAGGGTTGAATGGATGAATATTTTAATGCACATGCTTTGTTTTTTCATAACTCTTGATCTCGTGCTGAACTATACTAGGATCAATCCCAGACATTTCCTCATAAGTCCAATTAAATACATCTCTAAACTCCTTGACAATGTCGGTATAAATTTTAAGCTCTTCAGGAAAATAATCAGTTCTGATGAAGGTATTTTCAATGACGTTTGGATTCTTGGAAATGTTCATTGTAACATTTTTTGAAATATTATCCTTATTAATTTGGAAAAAATATATACTGGAGCCAAAGGGTTTAAATTTTGTGAATATTTCCAAGAGAATAAGAACTAGACAAACTTGATTTGACTTTATACAAGTGAGGGAGAAAATAGGACCGATGATGCAAATCATCCCACGAACTTTCTATATCTATCAATTCTTTTTGAATTTCTTCCTCAAATGGTAAAATGATATTAAGGAAATCCATATCCAAAGTAGAATCAGTTATCTAGACAGGTGTCACATCACCATCTAGACCTTTTGATGAAACAAGGATTGGATGATGATCTGTAGTATTAAGAATGTCTTGATATACAATTTCTGTTGCACATATAGGATAAGCTATTCCACTAACTTTAAATTCTTTTATTATGGTAGTAGGAGGGTGAAAGGTACTATGATATTAAATATAATGAGTTTTAAAAGAACTTTTTCGGGGGACTACCCTGGAGGATGAAGTGGCATTGATGTATACAATAGGAGATGGAATATCCCAAGTTTCCATTAATGAGGAATACATTCTGAATCCTAGATGTTTAGAAGAATGCTTAGAATTATTCACTAAGGGAATAATAGAGTCAACATATGTGTTTGGGTCTTTGGGAGAATAGGCTAATTTATCAACCATAACAATTCTCCGTTAATGAGGAAAACAGAGTATGCGAAACAAAGCTAAACTTACAACATCCATTGCATATACCCAATTCTAACCCAATAAAAGACTATAATCAAGATTGGCATCAACTATCTCTACTTCAACATTGAAAACATTGCCCCCTACACCAATAGGGAAGGCAAGTAGAATCCCATGAGGCCTATGAGAATGACCATTGAATGCAGTTAGAAGAGTATGAGACGGAACTACTTTAGAGGATCCGATAACTTTCCAAAATGACATAGACATGACACATGTGGAAGCCCCTTTATCAACTATGGTAAAAAATATGGTCTTTTTACAATATATAGATTTAATTTGAAAATCCATGTGATGAGGGAGTCTCTTTTTGGCATTTTACATATCAAATGTAATCACTAGAGAGTTTTTTGGGTCAACTTATCTGATCACAGTGGAAAAAGCACTCCTTTATGAAGGACGCGACTGGAGTACCTCTAACGCCGACATAGCACAGGGGATCTGAGCTAAATCTTTGACAATGGAATAGTTCTGAGCATCCCTAACATTTGGATTATAAGTCGATCATTTTGAGGATCCTTTTGGCATCTGAGATATAGGTTCAACTATGGGCCTCTCTATATGAAGAGGTTCTTGGGTATTAGAAACAATTTTTTCTTTATAATGTTTTGGTTCTCCATAATCATGAGCTCTTGTTGAAACGTCAACACGAGACTTTACTATATACACATTCGATGTAGATTCCCCTTCGTGGTTTCCCCCTGTAGGGGTTCTATTATTAGCATTTGTGCAAAAAAGTAATTGATGACCTTTGGGAAAAGGGTTAGTAAGCACAACTTGTCAACTAGAAGAACCTTGTTGGGCTAACAAGCATTGTGCATCTTTAATCTTGGGGAAAATATGATCAAGATAATCCCCACTACAAAGCTCGCATGGGAGGGGAATTTATTTTATTTTTGGACTCCTTCTTTCCCTCACTAGGGTTCTCACTAGGTTTATTTTCATTCCCCTTCCCTCCCTTATCATTATTTCCCAATGTCCTTCCTTATTCCCTTCATATTGTTGATTTCCTTTAGAATTCGAGGACTAAACGACATTAACCACTAAATATTGAGAAGGGGGAGACATGGAAGATTTAGTCTACATCGCAAAATATGATTGTAATGAAAAACATTGTAATTGATTCACTAACAAACTATCCGTATTAATATCTAACGATCCTAAAACTTTGTCAGCATGGGGGCCAAGTTTCGGTTTGGCGAGATCAATTTTAGATTTAGGAACATAAGTGATATCTTGTAGAGGAATCCAGACTAGGAATAAATCAATTCTAACTGTTGGGCTCTAAAAATACCCTATTCTTATGTGAACACTGCTGAAAGTGACACATCCTTAGATAGTTCATGTTGTAAGATTTAAAAAACCACTTGAGAAGAAATTCATCAAGGATATAAGACCTGATCGATCTCTTCCTTCTACACCATTCTCTAAGAAATATGGGTGGCCTTGTCCTGCTCAAAATTGTCCAGAAGTTTAGTTCCAACATCATAACAGACAGGAAACTAGAAGTGGCTAATAAATATTGCATCCAACTCACCAAATGTAGAAAATGACCCACACTTTAATTCAATATACCATTTCATTGCATTTCCAATTAAGGTGCGTTGAAAGATTCCTAACCTAATTGAATCATCAATCAAGGAGTTTGATGAGCACCACAAATGGAAAGTGTTCACATGGTCTACTGGATCGTCACCAGACATCCCTTCAAACTTTGGTATGTTTGATGGAAGTTTGGTAGGGACTGGTGGCCAAGACGGATTGTAGCCCTAAACTAGTTGATGTTTCTATGACAAAAATAAAAATTCTAGCTCATTTTAATTTAAATTCTCATTTTAGTTCGATGTTGTTTGGGACAAAGGGAAATATAAGTGCAGTGGATAGTGTTATCACACAAAATAATTCAATATAAAACCTAGGCTACATGTGAATGCAACTCTTGTTTTTCTTTAATGAAAGAGATTTCTACAAGGGTTCTACGAGAAACTTAATAAAGAAAAACTAAAATTTTCTTTTTGGCACTCATACATTCAAAATATAACAAAAAATAAATAGATGATACCTAAAATGCACCTAACCTAATGCACACTATTATGTAAATGCAAGATTTTAAGAGAAATATAAAGGCAAGAAAAAACACTAAAAAAGACAAAGGAAAATCCAAACAACAAAAAGTGGAAAATCCCAATGCAAAGAACATTTCCCAAAGCAAAAAGAACATTTGACCTGATCACAACAAATTGCACATTTGCCAAAACCCAAAATACTACAAAACCAAGAAACAAAAATAAAAGAAAGCAACAAGAAAGTGATTTTTCTTTTTCTTTTAAGAATCTTGAACAAACTAAAAGTCCAAAAATGGAAGGAATTCAAACATCTCAAAGCCAAAATCATGAAGAACACTCAAGTCCACTTAGTCACAAGTATGATCATAAATGTTAAAAAACTAATGCAAACTAGAGACTTACAACTTCAAAAAACTTGGCCAAAAAGATGCAAGAGACTCAGAGAATCAAAAGACTTTAGAGAACTCAAATCTCACTTTCAAAAAAGAATCTAAAATCCTTTTCAGAAAACATGAAAGAGAAGGAAAAAAGAGCCAACTTCTAGTCCATAAAAGAAGCAAATTCAAGACTGGGTTATCATCAACTTCAACATCAATAAAGATTTGTTGTAGAGCCACAAAGAAACCAGATACTTCACAAAGAAGATTTGGAACCCAACTTGAAATGAAACAAGCTTCAAAAACTAAAATCCCTAGATTGACATAAGAATTTTTCCAACAAGAAGAAAGATATTAGCAGAAGCAATTACGAAGATGATTCTAGACCTCAAAAATATCACAAAATATTAAAAAAATTTGGTCAACTGTTGAGACAAAGTTTTGCATATATATGTGACTATGTATGAATAAACTGCTATATACACGAGTTGCTTTGGAAGTCGCTACAAGTGTATGTGACTTGATGGTATTCCCCACTGGAGTCACCAATTCAGTTGGCAGAAAATACTCCCTAAGGCCAGGGTTGAAAGCTTCAACATAGCAACATTTTTCAATCAACAAAGAACACTCGATCTAGCATGCCAAACACTTAAATTATTAAACTTGGACTTAGGAATGTACCCTAGGGTCCTACATTTGAAGATCTTCCCCTAGGGTCCAAAACCTCTGCTTCCTCCCAGATGTGCAGACCTGCAAGTCAATCATAGAAGCTTAGATAAAATATATAATTCAAAGTACAAGCATAAGAATATGTTATATCATCATAAATAACAATTTAAACCATCATTCATAAGATGAAAACATATATCGGGAACACGACATGAGCTTCTTTATTTATGAATAGTAGTAAGTATGAGATAGATATAACTTGAACTAGGCCAAAGGCAATAACAAATCCTTCCTTTAGATCTGTCCAATCTGAGCCAAAAAGAAAACCTCTCTAATAGATTTAAGAAGATGGTAGATAAAGTGATTGAACATATCTGTAAAGGAAACCAGGGTTTCCTAGAGATTTAGAGTGCAGGAGGCACAAGAAAAGCAAACTTGATTAGGGGGAAATTGAGTATATTGTTGATATCTCTCTTCTTCTATGAATTAGGCCTACCGAAGTGGTATATACGTAAAAACTCAAATTTGTTATTTCAGTTAGTCCATGGGCTTGTGTAGGTGGGCTCTCGATAAAACTTGTAAATCACACATGGAAAATAGAATTTTATTTTATTTTTTGAGATTTAAAATTGTATACGTTGGTATAGTGTTTTGGGACCTGCGTATGTACGCTTTTTTATGTGGGCAGAGTCACGTATGGAATTTGAAGCATACTTTTTTAAGGCAAATTAAAGTCTGCAAGGGTAAAGGGACTGCCCAAGGCCATACAAGAGCATCAGGTTTACATGAGTGCTAAATGATGCCCCATTGTGGCAGTCATTTAAAACTAACTCAAAATTTTCTAAGGTCAAACCGTGTCTAAGGATTGAATCAACCCCACGATGATATAGCTCCAATGATTAGATAAATCTTAGCAAGGTGACATAATTTTCAACGTTCAGCCTTAGAGAAAGGTTAAGGGAACTTAGAAGTCTACAAATATACAATAATGTCCCTATACCAAGGGTATCACAAGGAGGTAAGAAAAATATGTTCATACATAAATGGTTCTTCATAAATGAAATCTCCTTCACAAGGCAATTTTGAAATTAATTATGCGAAAAGCAAAGATTTATTTGATTTGGATGACATGAACTCGAGATTGAATTCTTGTAAAATTACAATCCATTTGTTATATTTTCCCCCAATAAATCATTTACTTAGGAAAAATTGAAATGGATTGATGTCAACAGTTATAATGGTTTTTATCAACAAAATATAATGACAAAGTCATTGAACGACATGTACTATTGCTAGACCCAATTTCTCAACATGAGAGTATTGTATTTGAGGACAGGATAAGCCATGACTTAGATAATAAATTTCGTGTTCTCTAAGGGCATCATCATTTGTAAACACATAAATCATTTTGTAATCTAAGAATAGTTCATGATAAACCTCCTTAAAAAGTTGGCTTTTCCTTGGTGAATTTGAAGTTGACGAATATTAATTGAGGGAAGCAACCGAAGTATTCAATCAACCTTGAAGGGATCAAACTGAATCTCTTCATTAGAAACGATGAATCCCAACAATAGACTAGATGTAACAGCAAAAACACACTTATTAGGGTTCAATAAGGTTTTATAATGGTGAAGTGTTTGAAAAACCAAACGAAGATTCTTTGGATGTTCCATTCTCTTGCGAGAGTAAGTAGCTAAATCATCCTAATAAGCCTCGATAACGTGCTTGATGTCTTGGAAATCATATGACATAGCCCATTGGAATGTAGCTGCACCATTTTTAAGAGAAAAAATGCATTTTCTTATATGAAAATGTATCCCAGGGACAAATAAACTCCATTTTTTGTTGATATTCTTATTTGATTATATCTAGATAATCCATCCATGAACGAAAAAATCTCATCTCCAACATGCTCATCGATAACTTGATCTATAAAAGGAGTGGAAATTATCCTTTGGACATGCTTTATTTAAATCCCTAAAATCAATGCATACAAAAATTGTTGCTTATTTTTTATCTATAGGGACATGATTTGAAACCCATTCAGTAAGAGGAACATGGTATATGAAACCTACTTTGAGCAGTTTCTCCACTTCTGCCTTGATGGCTGCAATTTTCTTAGGTTTGATCAACTAATCCTTTTGATGCACAGGTTTTGTGTTTTCATAAGCCTTGATCTCATGATGAACTATACTAGGATCAATCCCAGATATTTCCTCATAAGAATAAGCAAATACATCTCTAAATTCCTTGGAAAGGTTGGTATATATATTAATTTGTTTAGGTGAACAATCAACTTCGATGAAGATATTTTCAACGATGTTGGGATTCTTGAAAATGTTCACCAAAATAGTTTCTGAAATAATATTCATATTACCTTTGGAAAATATATGTGTTGGAGCCAAAGGGTTTAAAATTTTTTAAACACTTCCATGAGAAGAAGGGTTAGAAAAACTCGATTCGACTTTATGCAAGTCAAGGAGAAAATAGAACCGAAGATGCAAATCATCCCAAGAAATTTCTACACCATTCATTGCTTCTATATTTGCCTCCTCAGATGATAAAATGATATCAAGGAAATCCATAGCCAAAGTGGAATCAATTGTCTAGACAGATGCCACATCATCATCCAAATCCTCTGATGAAACATGGACTGGATCAAAATATGCATTATTAAGAATGACTTGATATGAAATTTCTACTGCAGATATACGATAAGGAATTCCACCCACTTTCCCTTCTTCTAATGTGGTGGTAGGAGGTGGCAAGGTCCAAGGATCCGAAAAATAATTAGTTCTACAAGGACATTTCCACGGGACCTCCTTAGAGGATGAGATGGCATTAATGTATACAACATGAGACGGAATATCAAAAGTACCCATCGATGAGGAATACATTCCACTCCTAAATTCTAAGTAGGCTACTTACCATTCTTCAATAAGGTTACAATAGAATCGACACATGCATCTGGGTCATTGGGAGAATAGGCTAACTAATCAACCGTAACAATTATCCCTTTAGGTGGAAAACATAGTATGCGAAACAAAGATGAAACTATGACATCCATCACATATACCTAATTCTAACCCAATAAAAGATTATAATCACGATTGACATTGACTATCTCTACTTCCACATTAACAACATTTTCCCCTTTAACAATAGGGAAGACAAGCAAAATCCCACGAGGCCTATGAGAATGACCATCGAATGCAACTAGAGGAGTAGGAGAGGGAACTGCTTCATGGGACCTGAAGTATTTCCAACATGACATAGACATGACACTTGTAGAAGCCACTTCATAAACTATATTACGAAATATTGTATTCTTATGATAAATAAATTAAATTCGAAAAGCCATGTGATGTAGGAGTATCGTTTTTACATTTGACATATCAAATGTAATCACTAGAGAGATTTTAAGGTCAACTACTCTAATCATAGTGAGAAAAACACTCCTTTGTGAAGGACATGACTGGAATACCTCTAATGCCGATATAGAATAGGGGCTTTGTGCTAAATATTTAACAAGTGAATACTTCTGAGCAACCCAAACATTTGGATTATAAGTCAATTATTTTGAGGACCTTTTGATATCCAAGGTATAGGTTCAACCGCGAGCCTCTCTATATGAATATGTCCGTGAGTGTCAGAAGTAGTTTTTTCATTAGAAGATTCTAGTTGTCCATAATCATGAGTTTGTTTTGACATTCCAACATGATATTTTACCATCTACACATTTGATGTGGATTCCCCTTCCTGGTCCCCCCATGTAGAGGTTACAATATTATCATTCATGCCAACAATTAATTTATGTCCTTGGGGAAAGTGATTAGTAAGAACAACTTGGGAACTAGAAGAACCTTGTTGGTACAACAAGTGTTGTGCACCTTGAATCTTTGTGCTAAGATGAGTAAGATGATACCCACTGCAAAGCTTGCATGGAAATTTAACTTTATTTTTGGACTCCTTATTTCCCTCACCACTGTCCTCATTAGATTTATTTGCATTCCCCTTTGCTCCCTCATCCTTATTTTTCCCATGTAATTTCTTCTTTCCTTTGGAATTTGAGGACTGAATGACATTAACCACTAAAGGTTGAGAAGGGGGAGGTGTGGACAGTGTACATTGCATTGCGGAAGAAGATTGTAATGAAAACTTCTATAATTGATTCACTAACAAACCAACCTTATTAGTATCTAGTGATCCTACAACTTTGTTGGCATGGGGGTTAGGTTTTGGTTTGGAGAGATCAATTTTAGATCTAGGAGCATCAGGAAATATTTTGTAGAGGACTCCAGACTAAGAATAAACCAGTTCTAACTATTGGGCTCTAAAGATAGCTTTTTCTTCTATTAACACTCTTGAAAGTGACACATCCTTATATTTTTAGGCTGTAAATATTTCAAAAACCACTCGAGAATAAATTCATCAGGGATATAAGCCTTGATCAATATATTACTTCTGCACCACTCTTGGATGTGGTCAGAAATATGGGTGGCCTTGTCTTGTTCGAAATTGGCCAAAAATTTTGTTTCGACATCGTAACGGATAAACAACTGGAAGTGGTTTAGAAACATTGTAGCCAATTCACCATATGTAGAAAATGAACCACCCTTTTATTCAATATACAATTTTTTATGCATTTCCAATTAAGGTACATTGAAAGAGTCTCGGACTAATTGAATCTTCAATCAAGGAGTTTGATGAGCACCATAAATGGAAAGTGGTCACATGGTCTATTAGATCCTCAATAAACTTCCCTTCAAATTTTATATGTATGATAAAAGTTTGGTAGGGACTAGGGGCCAAGTTGTATTGTAGCAGATCAGGTCATTAGTTAATTTTGAAATATTTGGAAAATTACGAGTTTCTAGGAATGTTAAGTGTGGTGACATTGTAGAATTCCAAGCTTTAGGAGTGGAATTCCCACAATTAGAAAAAGAGTATCCTAGATTTTGAGAGGCACCAGGCTACCAAGGATTTTTCATAGAAGGAACTAAACTATAAGGAGAACCTTGTTGTCCATGGGTATACAGAGGGTATCCTCCCCTATTGCAAGATTACTGGCCATAGGAAAATTTTCTCCAAGTGGAACATTGTATGAAGGGGAGAGCCCTTGGTAAGGATTCCAAGAACTAGCCAAAGGAGGAACAACTAGAAAGGTATTGATAGTAGAGAAGGGCATAGTCCCCTGCTAACCAATAAATGAGAAATATTCCCAGACTCAAAACTAATAACAGAAGGATATACCAAGCCTTGACTCCCTTGAAATTGAGAAGGATTGATATTTCAATCATAGCCATAGAAAGGAATTGATCCTATATTCAATGATTTATTGGAAGGAGGAAAATTTCCACTTCCAAATGCGAAACCTTGTAATGATGCAGAACCACTAGCCATCAAAGTCACAAATACCAATGCAGTAGAAGTTAAAGTTGATGAAACTAAGGGAATCCCACTAGAAGGCATTCCAAAAGGAAGAGTACTAGTGAAAGGAGTAGAAGGTTGGATGCCCCCACTCGGACTAGGAATGGAGGTATAACCAATAACTGCCACTCTAGGTGCAACTGGAGGGATAGATGAAATACCTCCTCCTATAGCTGAAGGAGTATGTACATAGGCTATATCGGAAACCACACTAGAACTACTAACATTAGCCATTAAGAAAAAAGGAGGAGAGTGAACAAGGCTAGAAGGTCTATGATTTGGAGTACCCACGTATGATTCAATATAAGGAAGGTTAGAAGGAAGAGTTTCTATAGAAGTCTCATGGGAATCTTAAACATATTCAATTTCTACTTTCTCTTCCATAAAAATTTGGCTTTTCCATGGAGAATTTGAGTTTGAAAAATATTAGACGGGGGAGGAAACGGAAGTATTGCCGCAACCTTGAAGGGATCAACATAAACCCATTCATTAGAAACGTTCAATCCCAACAATAGACCAAATGTAACATTGAAAACATACTTTTTAGGGTTCATTCGACTTTTAGAATGATGAAATATTTCAAAAACCAAATGAAGATGCTTTGGATGTTTCATTATCTTGCAAGAGTGAGCAACTAAATAATCCAAATAAGCCTCGATAATGTGGTTGATGTCATGGAAAGCATATGACATAACCTGCTGGAAAGTATTTCCAACATTTTAAGGCCAAAAGGAATTTTATTATATGCAAGTTTACCCCATGGACAAAAAAAATCCGTTTTATGTCGATCTTTAGGATGAATTGTTATTTGATTATATCCAAAGAATCTACCCATGAAGGAAAAAATATTGTTTCCAGCACACTCATCGATAATTTGATTTATAAAAGGAGTGGGGAAATTGTCCTTTGGACATGCTTTATTTAAATCCCTGAAATCAATGCATACATGAATTCTTCCCTTTTTTTACCTACAGTTACAATATTCGAAACCCATTCAATAAGAGAAACAAGGTAGATGAAACTCGCTTGAAGGCATTTCTCCACTTCTACCTTAATGGTTGCAAATTTACTAGGGTTGACTGGACGAAGCTTTTGATGCACAAGTTTTTCATTTTTGTAATTATTGATCTCATGTTGAACTATACTAGGATAAATCCCAAGAATTTCCTCATAATACCAAGAAAATACATCTCTAAACTCCTTTAAAATGTCCGTGTATATCTTAATCTCTTCAAGGGAAAAATCAACTTCGATGAAGATATTTTCAATGAAATTAGGATTAGTGGAAATGTTCACTGGAATATTTCTGAAACATTAGCCATATTACCTTCAACACAGATATGTGTTGGAGCCAAAGGGTTTACAATTTTGTTAACACTTCCTTGAGAAGGACTAGACAAACTTGATTCAACTTTATGAAAGTCAGGGAGAAAATAAGTCTGGTGATGCAAATCATCCCACACCCTTTCTACACTAGCCACTGCTTCTAGAATTTCCTAGTTAGATGGTAAAATGATATGAAGGAAATCCATATCCAAAGTAGAACCAATTGTCTAGACGGGCCCCACATCATCATCCATATCCTATAATGAAATAGGGACAAGATCAAAATATGTAGTATTAAGAATGACTTGAAAAGAAATTTTTGCTGCAGATGTAGGATAAGCCATTCAACCCACTTTCCCTTCTTCTAATGTGGCAATAAGAGGGGGAAAGGACGAAGGATACAAAAAATAATGAGTTCTAAAAAGAACATTGTCGAGGGACAACCCTGGAGGATGAGATGGCATTGATGTATAAAATAGGAAATGGAAGATCAAAAGTAACCATTAATGAGGAATACATTCCGAATCCTAAATTCTCTATAGGCTGCTTAGAATTCTTCACTAAGGGGACAGTAGAGTAAACACGTGTTTGGGTCATTTCCAGAATAGGCTAACTGATCAACCATAACAATTCTCCCTTCATGAGGAAAACATAGTATGGGATACAAAGATGAAACTATGGAATCCATCACATATACCCAGTTCCAACCCATTAAAACATTATAATAAAGATTGGCATCGACTATCTCTACTTACAATTTAACAACCTTTCCCCTACACCAATAGGGAAGGCAGATAGAATCCCTTGAGGCATATGAGAATGATTATCGAATGCGGTTAGAAGAGTAGGAGAGGGAACTGCTTCAGGGGACCCGATAGCTTTCAAACATGACATAGACATGACACATGTGAAAGCCCCTTCATCAACTATGGTATGAAAGATGGTATTCTTACGATACATAGATTTAATTTGAAAAGACATTTGATGAGGGGGTCTCTTTTTGACATTTGGCATATCAAATGTAATCATTAGAGATATTTTTGGTTCAAATTCTTCGATTGCAATGAGAAAATCACTCCTTTGTGAAGGACACAAATGAAGTACCTCTAACATTGACATAACACATGGGATCTAAGCTAAATCTTCAATAATGGAACATTTCTGAGAAACCTTAACATTTGGATTATAAGTCGATCGTTTTGAGTATCCTTTCGACATCCAAGGTATAGGTTAAAATACAAGCCTCTTTGTATGAAGAGGTTATTGAGTATCATAAACCATTTTTGCCTTAGAATATTTTGGTTCTCCATAATCATGAGTTGTTGTTGAAATGTCAACATGATATTTTACCATATACACATTCAATGTATATTCCCCTTCCTGGTTTCCCCTATAGGGGTTACAATATTAACATTCGTGCCAATAAGTAATTCTGGCCCTTTGGGAAAAGGATTAGTAAGCACAACCTAGGAACTAGAAGAACCTTGCTAGGCCAACAAGCATTGAACATCTTGAATCTTGGGGAAAAATTGAGTAATAATATCCCCACTGCAAATCTTTCATGGGAATTTAAATTTCTTTTTGGATTTGTTGGGGCAAAGTGATTGCTTGTCATTTTTGTAAACTTGTGAACCATGCGTGCACTGTATGTGCTAGAAATTGTCTTTCAGTTTAGATCAATCTATCTACAAAATAACAAAAAACAATTCATCTAATCTATGAAATCAAATAATGAAAATGAAATTCAACTAACCTATGAAATCAAGTAACGAAAAGAAAGAAAACAAACTCAAAAGAAAATATAGCGTGCACAATCACACTTGCAGGAATTGAAATTTTAATATAAGAAAGCATTTCAAAGCATGTAAAAAAAAACAACTAATGTGTACTTAGTTACTCCAACATTCAATTATGAAGTGTTACCTTCTTGAGATGATGTGTAAGCAACTATATATACTTTAACTTCTAATGTCCTAGAAAAGCAAGTAAAGTGTGCAGAAAATAACTCAGTAATTGCATGTATTAAATATTCAACCATTCAATCTTGAAATATGATTAAATCAATTTCTTATAATGATCTTTAGGAATATCAGTTGATGCAAGTAAATGAGGATCTTAAGAGCAAATGTAAAAGCACGAAAAAGGAAAGCTCAATGATTGCATAGGTTGAACATTCAATGACCCAATTTGAAGTCACCTTCTTGGCCTCATCTTTTATTCAATTATACAATGAATTGATAGTTTGATCTAAGAAAGTAAATAACAAAACATGAAATGAAACTAAATAACTATGAGTTCTTGCCTCAAACTCAATTCAATTGGAAAATAAATAAATCTTTCCTATTGAAATGTTTTTAGAAAAGCAAAGATTACACTGTCATTCTAAAACTAATACTAAGAAAGCAAATGAACTTTAATCTATAAAAGCAATTAAATCTCACACATTTTAGGTAGCTGATCTAAAAGTGCGAGAGATGGTAAATCAAGATGCTCCATATGCAAGCAAAACCAAGTCAAAATGAAGGAACATTCATGAGTAAGGTGTGACAATCTAATTCTATATTCAAAGCTTGAGCATAACTCCAATTTTACACATAAAAATGATAGAAAAAGATGAGAAGATGTCTCATTAATGAGAGTCCATGAATCTCTCCCTATATCTAAAGAGTTACAATAAAAATAGGAAATGATAAGGTACATGTCTTCTTAGAGTTTCAATACAAATAGGAAATGAGACACATATCCTCATGATCCCATGATCTTCTTCATTCAAATTCGAATTTGGCCTTAGGAGGCCACGTAAGGGTTTTTTAGAAGCTTCCTTTTGAGCTACACATGTCAACAATCTCATCCCACTTGTTAGGTATAAGCATATGCACATTATTTTCTAATTTTTAACCATAAATTCACTTAAAATGCTAAGAATTAATAAAGTTTGGAAAAACATAACTGTGACCCAATAATGATAATGGCAAGGTAAATATAATGAAATAGAGGTGGAGTGAAGGTGGCAATGTGGAAGTATAAGTGAAAATGTAATGGAAGTGACTGACAATTTCAAGGCCCAACAAGAATCCTTCTTACCCTCATCAGTGTCCTCACTAGATTTATTTGCATTCCCCTTCCATCCCTTATCTTTATTTTTCTCACGTCCTTTGTTCTTCGCTTCATATTGTTGATTTCATTTGGAACTTGAGGATTGAATGACATTAACTGCTAAATTTTGAGAAGGGAGAGACATGGAGGATGTAGTCTACATCGCAGAAGTGAATTGGGATGAAAACTATTGTAATTGATTCACTAACAAACTAGATATATTAGTATCTAGGTATCCTACAACTCTGTCGACACGGGGGAAAAATTTTGGTTTGGCGAGATCAATTTTAGATCTAAGATCATTAGGTAGGCTCTTATATAGGACTCCTGACTAGGAATAAATCATTTCTAACTATTGGCCTTTAAAGATAACATGTTCTTCTATGAACACTCCTGAAAGTGACACATCCTTAGATATTTTAGGTTGTAAAGATTTCAAAAACCACTCGTGAAGAAATTCATCAGGGATATAAGCCTTGATCAATCTCTTCCTTCTATACCACTCTTGGCCGTGGTAAGAAATATCGGTGGCCTTTTCCTACTCAAAATTGTCTAGAAGTTTAGTTCCGACATCATAACGGACAAACAACTGGAAGTGGTTAAGAAACATTGTATCCAACTCACCAAACGTTGAAAACGACCCACCCTTTAATTAAATATACAATTTTTCCACATTTCTAGTTAAGGGGCATTGAAATTGTCTCAACCTAATTAAATCATCAACCAAGGAGTTTGATAAGCACGATAAATGGAAAGTGGTTACATGGTCTATTGGATCCTCACCAGACTTCCCTTCAAGCTTTGGTATTTCTGATGGAAGTTTTGTAGGGATCGGGGGCCAAGATGGATTGCAGTAGATTGGATCATCAATTGATTTTGAAAGATTTGGTATATTGAGAGTTTCTAGGAATGGTAAGTGTAATGGGACTGCAAAATTCCAAGCTTTAGGAGTGGAATTTCCAAAATTAGTAATTATTATCCTAGATTTTGAGAGGCACGAGGCTGCCAAGGATTACTCATAGAAAGATATGAAATATAAGGAAAACCTTGTTTTCCAGGGGTATACGTTTGGTATCCTCCTCCTATTATAGGATTACTAGCCATAGGAAAATTTCCTCCTAGTGGAGCATTATATGAAGGGGAGATCTCTTGGTAAGAATTCCAAGTGTTAGCAAAAGGAGGAAAAACTAACGAGGCAATGGTAGTAGGGAAGGGAATACTCCCTCGCTGACCAAATAAATGAGAAAGATTTTCAGACACAAAACAACTAACAAAAGGAGATACCAAGCCATGACTCCCTTGAAATTGAGAAGGATTAATATTTTTTGCATAAACAGAGAAAGCCATTGATCCTATATTCAATGATGGATTGGAAGGAGGAACATGTCCACTTCCAAATGTGAAAAATTGTAACGATGTGGAACCAAAAGCCATCGAAGTCATAGATACTAAAGTAGTAGAAGATCAAGTCAATTAAACTAAGGGAATCCCACTAGTGGGCATTCGAATATATAGAGTACTAGTGAAAGGTGTAGAAGGTTGGGTGCCCCTAGTGGGACCGAGAATGGAGGTAGAGCCAACAACTGCTGTGCTAAGTGAAACAAGAGGGATAGTAAAAGTACCTTCTCCTATATCTGAAGGAGGAGTATGCACCTTGATTGTATTAACCACACTAGGGCTACTAAAACTAGCCATTAAGAAAAAATGAGATTGAATAGGGTTAACCGGTCTATGAGTTAGAGTAATCACATACGATACATCATAAGGAAGGAGAGAAGGAAGAGCTTCTATATGAGTCTCTGGGGAATCTAAAATATATTCAATTTCTACTTTTTCTTCTGATTGGAAGAGTACTCTAGAAAGAACTAGATCATTTCCACGTGGATAATGGGCTAGACTAGGTTCTCATTGTGAAATAAGAGCCTTGGGTGAAGGATTTGTCTCCATTGCATTAGCTTGCACCAGTTCAAAAGAACTAGTAGAATTATTCCTACACCTTCTTGGTGAAGGCTTGAATCTTGCCGGTTAAAGCTCGTGAAGGCTTCTAGACTGATGAATCAGTTGATCAACCACCTTTATATATAAATAAAAATTAAAGACTCAAATCACCTACTTTAATCTAGGAGCACAAATCACTCTCTAAAAAATGTCATAATGATAAAAACAAGCAAACAAATTCCAAGTATTTCCACTTCAAGTGATTAGGAACAGACACCAAAATAAAGGAAAGTGAAGAAAAGGACCTCACAAAGGTAGTTTTGGATGATGAGGGCCCAAGCCTACTAGTGAAGGTATCAAAAGTAGTTATAATGAACTCCAAACAATAGCCTTCGTCGGTGCAAGTACCCAAGCTACGCAAAAGACATCAACATAATAAGTTACCAAGATGATTCCAGAAATTAGAAAGATCTCAAAATATTAAATAAATTTGGTTAATGCCTCAAAAATTCAATAAATGAAATATTTTCATTTTTCAAATATATACACGATTTTTCAGACACAATAATGCATGTATACATGATAGTGTATGAAGAAACCAACGTATATGCGAGTTGCTTTGGAAGCAGCTATGTCTGTATACAAATACTTAAACAAGAAACGTGTATAGAAAGGAAATCAAGGAAAAATAAAAGGAAAGGCCAGATCTGAAAGATTAGGCTAAAGGAACAAATTACTCAAGACTTTAGAAGGTTGAAAAACTAGGAAACATCAGATGAAAATTTTGAAAGTGCAACAAGAAAATCCTAATTTAATTTTGTCCTTGAATTAGATTAGGAATAAAATTGTAATTCCACATGTCATGACAACTTTTATTATTTAACTAAGTTAATTTGACTCAATTGGCTTAGTTAATTTGAGTTTAGGGTCTAACTAGATTCATGTAGAGTGTCTCCTACATTATAGAAGCCATGGTTGAGTTTATTTTGAGTTGTAATTAATTAATTAAGTCTAATTGAGTTAAAGTCAGTTAAACTAGTTCCAACTTATAAAGGAACTAGTGGGAGGTCTAGTGTGGTGCTTCCTGGAGTGATCAACTAGTAAAATGATGATTCACTCATAAATAACTCATGCATGTCAGATCTGAGATAGACCCAGTTGAGAGTGGAGTTTAGGGACAATGTACTATCAATTGTATAATTATATGAATTGTATAGATGGTGCATGTAGTCAGAGGAAGAGCCTAAAGGAACTGCACAACCCAATGGAGGAAAATTCCCATTAAATAGGGGCCTAATTCCTCATTGAACAATGAAAGGAAGTATGAGCTTGGAAGGCTAGGAAATTGGCTAAGTGTTGGCCAGAGTAAGCCTAGGAAGTTGTGAGACAGATAGAGATAATGTAGAGGTTGCTTGGGCTTGATAAAAGCATTGCAATGTTCTCATATTTTCTGACTAATGAAATATACAGATAGCAGTGGTTTTTAGCTATGGATTTCCCCATGAAATCATTGTGTAATATGTAGATTGAATTCTTTATCTTGTATGCTTCATGATTTCCAAATTGTTTAATTGTTTCCGCTAATGAGTAGAGTAGATTCAAGTGTATTGTTTTAGCATATTACAATTAGCAATTTGAATCTACAAGGAATTTCTACATGGTATCAGAGTTAGATTTGTATAAATTTCTACACGGTATCGAAGTAAGAATCACTACCAGAGCAGGATTCACATTAGATCAAGAATTTCAAATTGTAGATTGATGGAGCTCTGGTTCAGGGTAGATCCATAAGATCCTATGTCCTGTTGGGAAAGGGTCCCTAGGGTCAATTGTGGGTTAATTTATTCAAATTTTTAGTAGAATTTTGTAAAGAATGTAAAATCTCCGTGAAATGTGGAAGCGGAGCATGTAGCTAAGTAGGAGTTAAAGGGGATTTAGCCCCTTGTATGGGTAAGTGATAGGATGGTTTTGAGACTCACCCATAGGTCGCAGGCCATGGTATTGTATTAGAAAGGCTATAAATAATTGAGTCATAATGAGTCTAGATATCATATCTTTTGGGGAACAACAAGTGTAAGGGAAAGTTATAAGGTGGGAAAACTCTGTTTTCCTGTACTTAGGTGAAAGGGGAAGGTTCCTGCAGCTGAGTGCACAGAGACCTTGGCAAGTCCGCAGCTGAGTGCGTGGGTCCATGCAGCTGGGTGCATAGGGTATAAGAGTTTGTAATTGGAACACTGAATCTAATAAAGACTGATTTTGGAACGAATCTATAGCATTCGTGCCTTGTTATTAATTCTATTTAAGTTGATGCATTGCTACTTAATGATCTGTTTTCTATGAAATAAAGTGTATCTTCTGTGAAACTCTATTGAATCCTTGATATCTATGCATAAAATGGGTAATGAAATGTTTTCGCGAAGGTAATAACTAAATATGTTATGATCTCTGTTCGAATCAGGTAGGTCTACACGAAGGTAAATCTAGGGTTATTATTTACTAAGCAAAAGTTGTAAGTATGCTTCTTATAGGTTTGAAAATCCTGATCGTAGACCTTCGTGAAGGTAGGAAAGCCATATGGATAAAGTTGCAGTAGCAGACCATAGGTGTAGGTTTGAACCCCGTACAGAAAGTACTTGCATACGAATTCTAAAACACAGAAAAATAAAGAATGTGAGAGCATAACACATAAAACACATATACACAAAGATTTCCCCTTGGATCCCAAAATCGGGACTACCAGCTTGATTTTTCATTATTATTCCTTTCAATGTTATAATACATATTTATACATGCCGAAGCATCCAATACCATGGACTGAAAACCATTGCGCCCAAAAAACATGTGCGAAAATCATGCACAAAACCATAGGTGGGTCCGCCCAACCTAACATAGGTTCCAAAACCAAAATTTTCCGGGGCACTGCCTCAGACCCCATAGAGTGGGGTTACTTACACCCCTCAAACCCCCTGTGACCCCCCCTGCTACGCAATCAGTGCAACGAAGGGGGGGGGGGGCGC